>OVBI01000681.1:0-58189 GCA_900406495.1 Sisymbrium altissimum
AACACCATGCTGTTTGCTGATTGTTTTAAAACAGCATGTTGTCTAGTCTTAAGGTTTATTGCTTTGTATTTAAACTTTGGTCCACGCCAACTTGAGAGGCAGTGAAGAATAATTGAGTAAACCACGTTTTTGGTCTTGTCTTCCCTCACCTTTGATCTCTTGAATCCGTTCTTGTGATCCGAGTTTCATACCACCTAGTGNCTTTAACTTCACCCATCAAACCACCGGATACCTCATTGTTTTTGTCACTCCCGCCTCTTGGAGCTGTCGAGAACACTCGTACCATCGCTAGTCGAGAGCCAAGCCCTCGACCATCCTTGGAGGTCCGCGAGCAGACCAGTCCCTTCAGCACGCATCCCTCAGTCCATTCACTTCTTGATCCGCTTTCCCCCTTCACGCATCTCATCTCCATGAGATCACCACACGTTGCCATTCCTATCAGCCTTACGTTGGAGTGTTCCAGGGAAGATCGTGTCAGTGTTGTATTAGTGAGTTCCTGTAGTGGTGGATCATCGTTGATTACTGTTTGTGGTGCAACGTGAGTTTCCCAATGATGATAGGGTAACATTGTGCTTCAGCACTGGTCACAGTGAAGTAGATATGTGCTTCTGTGTTGTGTGCGTGTGTCTTTGTGCATGTCTGTGTATTTGTACTAAAATTTGATGCATGTAGAGCCTCAGATATAACATGGAAATGTTCAGATCTGGTACTCTGTGAACCTTGGAAGAGGTGGACTATCGTTGTTTTGTGGAGATATTTTTCGGTGTGATGATGGGTTTTCTAATACTTATGTGAAACCCATGGTACGCGCATGAGGGCTATCTACGTGGTGTTACTTAAGCGAGATGGCTCTAATAAAAACCCCATAGCATGTGTTCCGAGGGCCGTATTGATAGTGTTGAGTAACTGAGTATCTTTGGTGGTGAACGAGGGTTAAGACTAGCGGCCCTATGGTTAGACCGACATGCTAGGGCGTTAGCTTCTTAGACGGTGAGTTAGTGTTAAGACTGGCATATCGTACAGTTGAGCCGACAACTGTCAGGACGCTAACCTCATTAAGTGACTTAGATGTTGTAAGAACTCGACGCATAGCTATTGTGGACAATCAGGACTAGCATATCGTAAGGATGAGTCGACACCCGCTAGGACGCTGATTTCTCGTGTGTATATGTGTGTGTGATGGCCATGTGATCGAGGTTACTCAGACGTGTTAAGACTACACACATGTGTATGCGAGGCCATGTGGGGCATAGTGCTTAAACGGGGCAGTGAGAACCTGATACATGTGCGTGAATGTGATTGTGTGTGATTGTGTGTGAATGTGTGAGCTATCCACTCGGAGTGTAACAGTTTAAGGATCACCATCTTTATCCGGCACATCAAGAGATCTCTGTGTCCACGCGTGTGAGGGAGTTGTTGTGAGAACGCCTTAGTGATGAGAAGTGGTGGAGTCTTGGTCGTGGATGACTAAGACGAGTTTGTGCATATAGAATTGCATGCTTCGGCTATTCTTTGATTGATTGTTATTGCTGTGCTTAGGGTTTATTGTTATTGCATCTCATTCCTCTTGCTGATATTGCCCTTCTTTTGGCAAGGGTCACACCTCATGATGTGTGTCCTTCTATAGATTAGGCCACTAGAAACCAGCTTTAAGCACCTTTACCACAGTTTTAAAAGTTGCAAAATGTCCACCATATGATGAACTGTGACAATGTTACAGAATTCCCTCAATTTCTTCCTCTGCCTCATATTTCCTGTACAACTAGTCCTTGCAAAGAGTGTAGAGATTTGGTTCATCCCAATAGTACCCTATGATATCTTTGTAGAATTTCTTCTTCTGGTACCCTTCTAACCTCATGGTTTTCTTCCCACAAGCCAAGTAGTTAAGTATATCTGCATACTTCTTCCAACCTCTTAGTAGTCTCCACAGTTTCAAACACAGCATTGATGGCCATAAGTTGTTCCTCATGGAGAGAGTCATCAATTGGAATGTGGTATTCAACCTTCAACATTGACAGATGATCAGCTATACCATTTTCTACTCCTGCCTTGTTCTTGATCTCTATATCAAATTCCTGAAGCATTAAGATCTATCTCAACAGTCTAGGCTTGGCATCCTTCTTGGCTATTTGGTGTCTCAATGCTGCATGATCAATGTATACTGTCACCTTGAGCCAACCAAATAAGACCTGAATTTCTCAAAGGCATAGACTATTGTCAGCAGCTCCTTCTCAGTGGTTGCATACTTGACTTGTGCCTCATCTAGGATTCTGCTTGCATAGTAGATCACATGCAGTGTCTTGTCCTTCATCTGTCCTAAAATAGCTCATACTGCATAATCACTTGTATCACACATGAGTTTAAAAGGCAAATCCCAGTCTAGTGCTTGAAGAATGGATGCACTGATCAGCTCTTTCTTGGTTCTCTGAACACTACCAGAAAAATGGTATATAACCAGAAAATCTGTTGTAGCTATCACTGAATTTTTGTTGCTATTTCGACCATAGCTACGCATAGCCACGAATATCACCCATAGCTATGAGCTCGTGGCTATTGTCCAGTTGTGGCTATTTGTAGTTATCCATAGTTATTTATCGACGACTCGGCCAGGATGAATTTTGTGGCTGGTATCCACGAATGGACGTGACTGAATTCGTGGCTCTGAGTTCCACCACTAGCCACGACGTGTTCTGTGGAAGTATCTACGTATAGCCACGGGTTGTTTCATATATAGCTATGCGTCCACGAATTGTTATGGCCTTGTTTGTGGCAATATTAGCCACGACTTTGTTAGTATATAATTTGTGGCTATTTTTGCCATAACTGAATCCGTAGATACGGCGACGGATAACCATGACTTATGTCAAAGTTTTTTGTCCACGACTTGCTACGACAAACCCTGTGGCTATGTGTCCACGAATTAGTATATAGCAAACCCTGGCTTTGTGTGATGATATAGTTTTTTTAATTGTGGCTATATGTGGCTTTACTATATAAAACGATTTTAAAAAAAAAACCAAAATGAAAATTAAAAATAAATAGAAACTAATAATAAAAATTACACCAACAGAAATTAAAACAAATTTCATTTAACATCATACATTTAATTGAAAACATGTAATGTTATCAATTACAAAACACACCTTTATGTTCATGTTCTACAATTACCAAAAAAAAGAAGAAGAACATCTCAGAACTTAAGAGGCCTAATATGTTAGGCTACAATAACCGAATACCACCATTACACCTTAGTACATTCCGATTTTCGGATTTTTTTTGGGTACAAACCGTTTGAGTTTTTAGAATAAAAGATTTTAAATCTAGTGAATATATAATAACATTTCGCTTTGCTTCTTAATTTTGAATATTTAATGGGTATCTAAAAATTTTTGGTTTCTATTCGGTTCAGTTCGGTTCGAGTGTTTATTATATGTATTACTGAAATTATATCAAAAACTCAAAAATATATCTGAAATCTCAAAATTATTCACGATAAAACTTTTAAAATATATTTAAATACCAAAATATATCCAAAACCTGAAAAAACTAAAAAAAGTAACTGAAATACCTCAAATATATTTGTAATATCTAAAAAATATCTAATACCTTTAATATGTTTAGGTTATTTGGACATCCATTCAAATATCGGTTCAGTTCCAAGTATTATCTGATACCTACTAGTATCAATGTTCAGGAATCATCAGGTATTTTAGCTAGAACTGGATTGGATCCAAACTAGTTATCTTTTGTTCAGTTCTGGTTTGGATTTTTGGCACTGGGTTTTTTACCAAGGTTTACTGTTAAAGATTATTGATGTGATTTAGCGACAAGACAAATGGCTAAAGAGATTCATAATATGATGAATTTATTGTCGTGTAATCTTTTATATAATAAAATAGAAATCAATTGACGATTTTTTTGTTTGACGTGTATATTTATTATTTGTATTTTTTTAAAAAATTTTTATATTTTTCTATCTTTACGAACAAAATTAATGTTTTTTTACAACCCTTGGGAATTTGGTTCATAACCCGCGGGTCTCACCTCGTTAGATCCGCTGCGGGGCGGGTGCGGGTTGAGTTTTTCTTAATGCGGGGCGGGTGCGGGTCGGTATTTTTTAACGCGGAGCGGGTGCGAGTTGGAATATTTTAAACCGCGGGTATCCGCAAAAATTTTTTTTTTTAATTTTTTTATTAATTATAAATATTTATCTTAATTTTCAATAAAAATATTAAAAATAAAGATATTAATTAGTTATTTTATTTTATTTTTTAAAAATACGTATTTATTTTTAATAATATTTAATATATAATTTTAAAATCGAAATTTTAATTAAAAATATAAATAAAAATAATTTTTTTAATTATTTGTTAAAATATTTGCGGATCACGCGGGTCCCGTGGATTATGTACATTTTAGGCGGGGTGGGTGCGGGTAAAATATTTTTCTTCTTAAAATTTTATGGAATGGATTTGGCGGGTTAAAAATATTTTGGATCCACCGCGGGGCGGATCAAGCGGGGCGGGTTTGACCCACAACCCAGCTCAAGTCTTGATCTTAAAATATATGGTGAGCAATATATCCATCAAGGGGAATACATTTTTTTGTGTATACTGTATGCCAAACTGTTCTCATTCTAATATTTTATATTAAAATAAAAATAAAATCATTTTTAGAAATAAACATTACTTGACATATAATTTTTAAAAATGTTACTGAACATATGATTTTATTAAAATTTCAATAAAATTAATTATGGTAACATGTTTCTATAAATTTTCAAAAAAAAAAATGTTTCTATACAATCTATTAATTAAACATATTTTCAAACACTCTTAAAATACTGGGTTCGCTACAAGATTATTAACTATTGATAGCAGTTGAAGATAGCGTTTTTGTTGCTTCTGCTATGGTTGACTATTTAACGCTATCATTAACTAAGAAGCGGGACAAAAATTATGTTGACTGCGTAAAGATTAAAAAAATCATAAAATCGAAACAAAAGACAAAAAAAAAAGTTCTAAGTCAAAACACATCTGAGTTGTTCTTCAGCTCTCTCTCCCCTCTCGAATTCCCGTTCTAATTGTTGCTCTTCCTCTCGAATTCTCACTGTTTCCTCTCGACTTCTCACTATTTCCTCTCAAATTTTCATTTTTCCTTTTCGAAATCTCACGTTCACTCTTTGTTTCCCACTCTCCACTCTCGAAATCTCTCTTTACTCTCGTCAATTGCTGAAGGTTAGTTGTTTGTTAATCGACTGGAATATTCGATTTACTTGTTTGATTTGAGTGGAATGTACTAACTTGATTCGCTTATTTTGTTGTTTTTGTATGTTCATGGATTTCTGGGTTCGGCATTAGTGAAAGGTATGCGTTTTAGGGCTTCTTCTATTTCTGGGTTTCAATAAGTGCAATCGATTTAGGGCTTCTTTAATTCTTTTATTTTTATTCTTTTTGTTTGCAGAGAGCTTTCGTTTCAGTGCTTAAGCTTTCTGGGTTTGAAGTCAGTGAAAAAGTATGTTAGATTAGAAGCTTTTCGATAAATTGTTTCAGTACTTTCACTCGATTCAGAGTTTAAGCTTTGTTTTGCAATGAGCTTTAGTTTCGGAGCAAGTTTTAAGCTACTGCAAAGGCAAACACAAATTTGTCAGGTGAGACTGAAACACAATTTTAAGCTTTGTTATTCGTTTCTTGTTCTTTTCTTTTTTTTGGTTGTATGTCTATTTACATATTTGCATGTCCGATCTATTTGTTATCTTATTTGTTTTGGTTGTTACATATTTGTATGTCTGATCTATTTGTCTACTTACGTATTTGTATGTCTGGTCGTGGAGATTTTGTGTTGTTTTATCATGGATAAGCTGTGGGTTTGGCTTCCAAGGTATGTATTTATTTCTTACTTTCATTGATTTGTTAAGTAAAATTGTATTTATCATAGAATTGAAATATTGGTCTTCTTTTTATCACAGGGCTAGTGTTGAGTACCACAGAGGGGCAGCGACATTTGTGCAAGCATCATCATTGAGATTGGGTAATCCTTCTGACATGTTATGTCCCTGCATAGAGTGCCGAAATATGTGTCATCAAACGGTAGACACAGTGCTAGATCATCTAGTGATAAAGGGTATGGATCACAAATACAAGCGAAATTCATGTTGGAGTTTGCATGGTGAAATGAAGACAGATAAGCCTTGTCAAGATCCGAGCACCGCAATTAAAGCCTATGAGTTGATTAGAACATCTTTCTGAAGTGGTGAAGGCAATACACACAATGACACTGAAGATGAGGCGGAAGCATTTGATATCAAAGAAGAATCTGAGTTTAAGAAAAAGCTACAAGAAGCTGAAACTCCATTATACTCCAGCTGTCCTAACTACACCAAGGTGTCTGCCATTATGGGACTTTACCGGATAAAAGTGAAGAGTGGGATGTCAGAGAACTTCTTTGACCATCTGGTGACGTTAGTTCATGATATGCTTCCTACAAACAATGTTCTCCCGAGATCAACAGATGAGATGAAGCGATTCTTGAAGATGTTTGGTTTTGGCTAGGATATGATTCACGCATGCAAGAATGATTGTATCTTATACCGAAAACAATACATGGACATGGAAACCTGTCCACGATGTTAGGCTATGAATGGTGACCACTTAGGGAAGAATAGGAATGAAAAGTAAAAAAATGAAAAGGAATAAAATAAAAGGAATGAGAATAATATTTATTACTTATTGTTCCTTCTCAAATCTGATATGGAATAATTTTGTTCTATAATTCTCTGCAGGAAAAGGAATGAGAAGGAATTATGTGTAATAAATATTACTTGTGAATGGTAAACATTTTAAGGAATGAGAAGGAATTAGTTGTTCCCTATCATTCCCTTGGTCACCAGTCACACCCATAGTGTTTCAAGATGGGAAGTAGATAAACATAGTGGTGAAGTAAAGAAGGGGATACCAGCTAAGGTTCTAAGGTATTTTACAATCAAAGACAGATTCAGGCATATGTTTAGATCAAAAAGGATCGCTGAAGAGGTTCGTTAGCATTTCAAAAATGTTAGTTCAGATGGTACAATGCGGCATCCTGTGGACTCAATAACTTGGGCCAATGTGAACCATATATGGCCTGAGTTTGCGGCTGAACCAAGAAACCTCCGCCTTGGTATCTCGACAGATGGGATGAATCCATACTACATGGCCTGTGATATTAGTCAACTACAACATGCATCCTACACAGTGTATAAAGGCGGATAATATAATGATCACATTGTTGATTCCTGGCCCAACATCACCAAGCAACAACATAGATATCTATCTAGCACCATTGATAGATGATCTAAAGAAGCTTTGGAATCAAGGTATTGTGTTTTGCGACTCATTCCTTAAAAGAAAATTTTACACTTAAAGCTATGGTGCTCTGGAGTATCACTGATTATCCTGCATTAAGATCATTCGCTGGGTGTAAGGTGAAAAAGAAACAGAACAATACATAATATATTAAAAATATAATATATATATATATATTACATATATATAATATATATATATATATATATATATAAATTGATAATCATATTATATAATAAAATCATATAATGTTATTTTTTACACCAAATTAAATCTACCAAGACACATCTCATTATTGTTTTTTACAAATATATTATATAAAATAGAAAATATGAAAATAAACACAAACTACATTATGTTTTATATCTATAAAACAAATTGAAATTGGATAAACTATATAAGATATGTATACTAAAATAATATTATTACCATATCTAAAATTTATAAATATATATAGTCTAAAAAAGCAAACATCATAAATATTCCACGGATTAGAATCATATTTAATTTGGGTTTGCTTTAGGAAACATTTGATGTGAGACCGGGCATGAGTAGGAAAGTCCAATGAAATCTAGCAATTACAAACATTAAACAAGCTATTTGACCGTTACGATTAACTAAAACGTTGTCGTTTAATGCCACCAACATAATATTAATTTATTTAAAAATTCATTTTCCTCTAGGTCAAAAAATAATTATTCTCTCATCTTTTTTTTTTCTGTTTTCTCATTTTTCGGACTCCGAAATTCGCAGACGGTCATGAACATCGCCATCTCTAGCGTAACTATATTTTCTTTTGTCTTTCTTCTTTGATTTCAGTTTTGATAGTTAGGGTTTTTTTTATTTCATTTGATTTCATTTTTTTGGTGGTTTCTGATATGTTTTTGAATCCTTCTAAATTGCGAACCCTAATTTGAAAAATCTCCCCGTGCAGAGTCATCTCGGTTCGTCTTCTTCCAGATCCCTCGAAGAATTGAGAAATACGCATATCCTATTCAACGAATCTTCTTCAAGGTCAAGATCTTGATTTGTCGTTTTATTGCTTTGATGATTCTTCATGGGTATCAACATATTTCATTCAAGATTTGAGATTTTTTGGATTTGATTGAGAAATTTTAGGCGTAGTGAAAGAAGGAGATTTGGTTTGGTGATACGCCTCTTCTGTGTTTGCCTTATATGTTGGGCTTGCTTACATTTGTCTTGTACTGTTATTTAATGTTGTATAGTCTTACAAAGCTCTGATCTTTTGCTTTGATATGTAGCCTTTAGTCCTTTCTGATAAGTTACATATTTCTCAGGTTTCTCAAGTGAAGGCATTATCAGTCTTCTTCCCAGGTATTTCTCTTTTCTTGAACTTCAAGAACAAAAAGATCGCTTTACTAGTTTCTTGTATTCAGCATTTGGAAGAATAGAGGTTCTTGTTTCAATCCTTATGGATTTTTTTCAATGTTGTTGAGATCTCTGCTTTTGTCCCTCGAAATGGATGAAACGTTGATCCATTTCTCTGTTCTTTTTAATCTGCTCTTTTTTGTGTTATGGTGTTGTTGAACTGTTGTTGTGTCATAGGGAAGAGTAAACTTATAAGTAGTTTAGTTTAAGTTCAGTAGATTTGGTCCTTTCTAACTTTTATGTCCTGATCTGGTTTGTCTATACGCAGGGTTCAAAATGGAAGGAGAAGACATAAAAATTGGAAATAGAGATACAGCAATGCTACAAAGAGCAATCACGATTGACTGAAGTAACGAGGTAATCTTAATTATCTCTCTTAAGTGTCCCACGGTTTCTAGTCTTTCCCTGATGCTAGAATGTCAATGAGCTTGGCCCATGGTTTCTAGTCATTGATCTATGAACAAATGCCTCGTCTTAGAGGTAATTAAGATTACCTTTTTGAAATGTCCGTGATCCTAGAATGTAAATGAGCTTTTCCCACGGTTCTAGTCATTGATCTATGAACAAATGCCTCGTCTTAGAGGTAATCTTACTTACCTCTTCAAAATGTCCCTGATGCCAGAATGGAAATGAGCCTGCCCCACGGTTTTTGGTCATCGAGTTATAATCAAATGCCTCGTCCTAGAGGTAATTAAGATTACCTCTTTGAAATGTCCCTGATGCCAGAATGTGAATGAACATGCCCCACGGTTTCTAGTCATCGAGCTATAAACAAATGCCTCGTCTTAGAGGTAATCTTAATTACCTCTTTGAAATGTCCCTGATGCCAGAATGGAAATGTGCGTGTCCCACGGTTTCTAGTCATTGATCTATGAACAAATGCCTCGTCTTAGAGGTAATTAAGATTACTTCTTTGAAATGTCCATGATCCTAGAATGTAAATGAGCTTTTCCCACGGTTCTAGTCATTGATCTATGAACAAATGCCTCGTCTTAGAGGTAATCTTACTTACCTCTTCAAAATGTCCCTGATGCCAGAATGGAAATGAGCCTGCCCCACGGTTTTTGGTCATCGAGTTATAATCAAATGCCTCGTCCTAGAGGTAATTAAGATTACCTCTTTGAAATGTCCCTGATGCCAGAATGTGAATGAACATGCCCCACGGTTTCTAGTCATCGAGCTATAAACAAATGCCTCGTCTTAGAGGTAATCTTAATTACCTCTTTGAAATGTCCCTGATGCCAGAATGGAAATGTGCGTGTCCCACGGTTTCTAGTCATTGATCTATGAACAAATGCCTCGTCTTAGAGGTAATTAAGATTACTTCTTTGAAATGTCCATGATCCTAGAATGTAAATGAGCTTTTCCCACGGTTCTAGTCATTGATCTATGAACAAATGCCTCGTCTTAGAGGTAATCTTAGTTACCTCTTCGAAATGTCTCTGATGCCAGAATGGAAATGAGCCTCACCTCTTTGGACTACTCGGGGTTCTAGGATTAAATACAAATGTCTCGGCCGAACTCTAATTGTAAGAATAAGGTAATCATAATTACCTTTCTGAAATTGCTTAAGCTAAAACAAAAACCAAAAGAACGGCCGAGTTTTGAGAATGTAAATGAGGTTGGTCAGCCTCTTAAAATTACTAGGTTCCTAGTTAGCGACTCAATCTTCCCGGTTCTAACTGTTTTAAGGGATGAGGTAATTTTTTCCTTCATCTTATTCAGGTATGTGAATTTCTAATGCTCTCTGTATATGATGCGTCATTTCTTGATTGAGTTTAGACATACATTCATTCTTAAGACTTTTGCCATTTAAGCAATACATATGTCATCTAACTCCACCTTTCTATCTTTCTTTGCATGTAGTTCTCCTCCTTCAGGTTTCAAAGATCAGCACACGAGATTCAGGTTATTTTCTTTCCTCTTCTTTATCTTTTGGGTTTGTTCTACTCATTGGAGTCTTATTTTAGGACATGGAGTTGGTCTTTAAAAGATATGCATACTAACTTTGCTTTTAGTTTCTTTAGTGCTGAAAGAAACTATATATATCCTAGAGTGTTTTAATCAATTTGCCAAAATTTGGTATCCGTGTTGATTGTGTTAATCTGATTGATTGATATCCGTCTTGATTGTGTTAATCTGATTGTGTTAATGTTAGATACATTTTATTTTCTTTTCATCTCAATTTTTCTAATCCTTATTTAGGCTTTATGTTATTGTTTATTTTTTAATGTTGAATTGATCTCTTTAAAGCTGTATTATTCTTTGGTACATAATTTGCAAAACCATAGCACTGCATCACTCCGTAATTTAAAATTGTCTCACTTAGTCACTTAATGCATATCAGGTCTTTGCTTTGTTTCTAAATAAAATCTCTTTCATACTGTCCATTGAAATATATTTATCTTATGATTATTTCCTTCTTATAAATCTTAGATACTGTTATTCATGTTGCAAGCTTTATCTTATAAAGTTTTCCCTTGAACTTTTTTTTTGTGTCTTGTCTCTGTTTCATATGCTTTTGCTTGTATCATTTACAGATTTGATTGCTATGGTTAATGTTTTTTTACTTGCTATATAGTAAGTTTTTGTTTGTGTGGAGATCTATTGACTATTGGCTAAGTTAAAGATAGTAGACGTATTGGCTATTTCTTTTAGGTAGAAGTTTTGGTTAGACTCGAGGTTACTTGGGATTCAACCATACTTTATCTTACATCTCTTTCTGTTTCATATGTTTGAGCTGATATTAATTTAGAGTTGATTCATAAAACATTTTAGTTGCTATACATGGTTTGAATACCTTTTTTATACATGTGATTCTTTATGGAATAGTATTGTATATAACTCGTCAATATCAAAAACTCAATATGTTTTACACTTGCCATGTTTGAGTTATGGTAGCTTGATTAGAAAATCATCCATCCACATGCAGTTAATGTTGGAGTTTTCATGTAAGTGTAGAAGTTAGGTAACAGTTGAATTTGGTTTTCAAAGATGGTATAGTTTGTTTATGCCTTATTTTTCTAATTTTGTTAGATTATATTGGTGTTTGCCTTTTTTACGTGTTCTATGACTTGTATGTCAGATTGTTTCGATGCATTCATTTGCTTATCTTTTGCATCATTACTCTTTCAATCGTGGTGATGTCCGTGTTTTGTATATTGTGTGCTAATATGATTTAGTAGGTTAATCGAGTTTTATAAAGTAAGTGTGTTGGATTAAAAAACCCCAAATCAAATAGAACTGAACTGAACTTTTCGGTTTGCAATTTTTGGTTCCAAACCGATTGGTGACATTGCATAGTGATTTGATTTGTGACATTGCATAGTGATTTGATTTGTGATATTGCATAATGATTTCAATTTTTTGGTTTGGTATAGTTCAGCACATCTGAACTAGTCAGTTCTACCTTTTTTTTTCATAAATATTTTGCCTCTTTGAACTGGTTTTGAAATATCCAAACTGGTTCCTCTCAAAGTAACAGAAGCACTAAACTAATCAAAAGCTAGCGCATCAAATCGAAATATACCATATTTTCTGTACTCAGTCACCTTTGAATTCTTAACTTTACCTCGAGGACTACTGTCTTTTATTTGACTAGAGTAGAGTTTGAATTTTCTGTGGTGAGATGGTTTTTAGATATACAAATGGCCATGAATTTTCTTCAAACCGGTTTAAAAAATTGAAGGAAACAAGTGATGGTATATGTTTATCAAATGCATTAGTTTGGTTTTTGAATTTCGAGAATAAAGTAAACATTGTTTTGCCTTTTGATGACATGTTAATGTTCTGAGTGGAACCTCAAATTTTGGTCGTACATGCAATCTTAATTTTCTTTGCTTTTACACTTCTCTGTTTTAGAATTTGCAACTGGTTTCCCATCGACTTCACTGTCATGTCGTATCACCATGTTTTGTTCTCGTTGTTGTTTAACCAAAGGATTCACATCGTCTTTGTTCTCAGAGTCGACAAACACCGATTTTCTTGTTGCAAATTCATGGCGGGCACAACAGCGGTCAACTTCTGAACATGTGATTGAAAATCGGCAATAGACTGACTGTCGCATGACTACGGCCTCTTCATTGTGCTGTTGTTGAACATGGCGAGCTGGACAAATCATACGGAGGGTAACAAAACTCTGATAACAACCTGTGAGCATAGATTGTAGCTCAATCAAGTGATTTGAAGCTCTTTAAACCTACTTGGATCAGTCAAAAAGGTTTTGAGACAAAAGCTCTTTGAGGCCAACTTCTTGTTGGATGAATTGAATTAAACCGAACAAGAAATTTAAGAGAAAACTCTTGGTCATCAACTTTCAAAAACTGAATAGTAATGAAGCCGACTAACACTACAACGTTCTAAGAAAAAACACTAGAAAAAGGAATGAACTATGGAAAAGGAAATAAATATGAAAATGTGTTGCACACGTCACATTGCTAACGAAAATCAAAGAGAGAGAGAGGTGAATATTGTCATCGGAATAATAATTTGCTAAACATTAAACATTGACAAGAATCCAGAACTGATGATCCTCGTCACACTTTGAGTTGATCAGTCCTGCGCCGTTCCTCCCCATCTTTGAACCCGACTCTCGGCTTGCTCAGCCGGCAGAATTCAAAAGTTAGTGAAATGATCAAAGCAAACACAAAAGTAGGATGAACATAGCGTAAAGAGGACATGGAGACCAGGTAAGAGACCTCTTTGTTCCAGTTAGTGTAGTAGATAATTCCAATCAATATAAGTGTCTGTAAGCAGATTCAAGTTACCATACCTCCACATATTCCCTACAAATTCACAAATGAATTAGCACCAAGATTGAGGTTTATCGATTGGTTTATCGTGTTGGTGAAAAGCTAACCTGAACGCCGAGGTTTAGTGTGAATCCAAGAATAAGACCAGCCGGAAGTCGAATAATGTAGTAGCACGCAAGGTTCACGTATGCCACCAGACTCTGCCACCCAGCTCCAACAGCAACACCTGAAAAGATTTACCAAAGGTGACCACAACTCAGTGTTTTCTGATTCTAAATTGCTTTAGATTTTCTTATTTAGTTCTTGCCACCACCTATTACCTGATAAGATGGACTGGAGACTGTTCAAGAGGACAGTGAAGCCCAACAAGACAGCTATTCTCGTGGTTTCTGCTGCCACAGCTTCGCTAGAAGTGAATGTAATGGAGACAACTATCACCGCGAATTTCGTTAGGGATGCATTTCGTTTTTATGTTCCTTTTTTTTTTCTGCTTAGTGCTACGTTGCAACTAAATATGTTTTTTTCTCTTTCAATATTACGGTGCGACTAACTTCTTCTTTTTTTTTTTTGTGCAACTTACAACTAACTTAGGTCACGAAGAACGACTAATTTTGACCGGAACTAACTTTCTTTCGTCGACAATCTGACATTTCTACAATGCAAAACCATGTGACTGATTTTTTAAAATTTTTTGAAATGTATGGCAGATATCTACTTTTTATTTAACGAATAGAAAAAGAAACAACCCCTAAGAATAATGATTTTTTCATTGCGTGGCGTTTATTGGAACACAACATTATATACATAACACAAAAAAGAAACACGTATGAAAGATGACGCACCATGACACCAAAGGCAAGACCGGAGATGACGGAATTTTCAACGGAGACGGCGGCGAGTTCGAGTTCACCTACACGACCGGAAAAAGTTTGAGTGAGTGCACCGAGAGAGTATTGACTTATGGCTGTAAAGATCGCAGGTCCACCTAGCTCCCAGAGCCGCTTCGACTCTTGGCGGAAATCTTTGGCCCATACTTTCTACTTCGATGTTGGTTTGGCTTCGGTGAGTCCCGGTGGCTCACGAGGGTCCCACAATATTTTATATTCGTATTTACGATTCGGATCATATATATTTTATAATTGAGCGTTCTAGTCGATCTCGAAAAATAATACATGATATTTTATGAGAGTTATACAAGGACTTTCTCGGCGACGTTGGTTCGTCAGTTCGACCTAATACGTTGTGGCTGATTTATAATTATATTACGGCTGAGTTATATAAAAGATTTATATGTGTGAGTTAGTAAACTTAACGGCTGAATTATAAAAACGATAGTTATGAGGTAATAAACTTAACGACTTAGTTATATAAATGATAGTTATGAGTTAATAAATTAATAAATTTAACAACTGAGATATTAATCACTTTACGGCTGAGTTATATAAGCTTAACGGCTGACTTATTGTTACGATACGGCTGACTTATTTGTATAATTTTCCATGTGGACAGATGGGTTATTGGAAATCATATAGAATGCTAAGATCTCTAAGCGAAATCGAGATGGAAACTCCTGAGAGTGGGTTTGAAAACTTGCCTTCGGGTACAATTACGCGTCTTCAAATCGGTGAGTTTGGAAGACTCATGTACGTGTTCCTTGCATTTGGTGTGAGCGTAAATGGGTTTCCTTTCATGCGCAAAGTTGTTATTGTCGACGGTACGTTTCTTAATGGTAAATAAAAAGGGACGCTTCTCAGAGCACTATCTCAGGATGGTAACTTTCCGATTTTCCCAATTGCCTTATGTGTGGTTGACACTGAAAATGATGATTTGCGGTACTGGTTTTTTATGTAACTAAAACTTCTGATTCCTGACACTGAGGATCTTGCGATAATTTCAGATAGGCATAACTCGATAGGGAAATAAATTGGGAATGTGTATCCATTAGCTTCTCGGGGAATTTGGACTTATCATTTACATAAGAACATTTTGGGACGGTACAGAGGAAAATATGTCTTTCGTCTGATGAAGAAAGCGACAAGATGTTTTATGATGCCTGATTTTACTGCAATATACAGGGAGATTGAAGCGATTCATCCTGAACTCCATGGATACCTCGAAAGAGCCGATGTACAACTATGGGCGCGTGTTCATTTCCCGGGTGAAAGGTATATTTTGATGACTACAATCATAGCTGAACCAATGAACAGAGCGTCAAATGCTAGAAGTCTTAACATTGTTCGACTATTAGAATCGATACGGGTTATGATGATTAAATGATTTGTTGAACGGAGAGAGGATGCTATATCGCAGCTAACCATGCTTTCGTGCGGTGTCAAGAAACTACTACATGTAAGTCAGCCGAAACAGTTCATAATCTGCGGTAACATTTCATAAATCAGCCTTAACAATTTTAATTCTGTATTTATAATAGGGTCGTGTTACTGCCGTCAGAATGTTGACAGTACATATGGATCTTCTAGGGAGTTTTTACATGTTGTGAATTTAGAAGCAAAAAGATGCACATGCCGGCGTTTCGAACACGAGAAATTACCATGTGTGCATGCAATCGCAGCAGCGAGTACAGGAAAATTTGTCGTATATCCCGGTGCAGCCATTACATTCACAACAATTATTTGGTAAACACATACTCTGAGTCGATCATGCCGGTAGATTCAGCGCTCCATGTTGGAGTCAAAATCCATATTTCCGGAATTAACGACTAAAATATATTAATATCGAAAGAAATTTCCATATTTAGATATAAATACGGAAAAAGTTCGTCTTGAACTATTTTATCGATAACTTTACGAAAAAAGTATGAAGAAGTGTTTTCCGAGAGTTTTATCGATAAACCGATAAAGTCATGACTCATCGAATAAAGGACAATCAGTTGGGTGAAACAAAGACAGCCAGCTTGGTATTGAGTCTTGCCCAAAAATACCAAGCTGGATGCTTGTCCTCAGCATGCTCGGCTGATCCTTTCGTCCTTTGGAAGATTTCTCCGATAAACTGATGAAAATTACGATTCTTCGAGTAAAAGAAAATCAACTAAGAATGAAGGACAGCCAGCTCGGTATTTTGGGCAACCAAGGATACCGAGCTGACTTTCATACCTAACTTGTTGCACGTCTTGTCATACATAGCTGGTTGCACGTCCTGCCAAGCGTGTATCACGGAACATCAAGCTGGACAGCACGGAACAGTCAGCTCGGTTTTCTCCTCTCTCCTGGATACCGAGCTGGCTGTCATGAAGCAGTCAGATCGGTACTATCCCTTCCGGATACCGAGCTGGCTGTCATGAAGCAGTCAACTCGGTACTGTCCCTCCTGGATACCGAGCTGGCTGTCATGAAGCAGTCAGCTCGGTATTTTCCTCCTTCCTGGATACCGAGCTGGCTGTCATGATGCAGTCAGCACGGTTTTTCTTCTTTCTTTGGTACCGAGATGGCTGTCACCTTCCATGAATTTCGAGCTGGTCGTCGCCATTCATGATATAATCCTGTTGAGTAGCACAATACATACGTTCAATGATCGAAGTGTATCTTCTAAACCACGGGGCGTTTGCGCATGAAATCACTTGTATAATGTGCTCAGCTCAATTATGAAGCTCCTAGGAGAAGAATCAGATCAAACAGAGTTTGTCAAGGAGTTATGCCATCTACAAGTTGGGTATTGCAGCCAGCTCGATAATGGACAGCACAGAGCAGTCAGCTCGGTATTTCCCTTTGCCAAAATACCGAGCTGGCTGTCATGGAGCAGTCAGCTCGGTTTTCTCCTCCCTCCTGGATACCGAGCTGGCTGTCACCTTTCAGGATACCGAGCTGGATGCATTCCACAAGCCACCGGAGGATCTCCTCCCATGCTAGAGACCGAGCTGGACATACAATGGGGTAGGAAGCAGCCAGCTCGATCTCTTCTGTCACCAAGAAAGGCCGAGCTGGTTTTCATCTTCTGTCCCTTCTCATTTTGCTTCGTTCTTCTGTCCCTTCTCATTTTGCTTCGTTCTTCGTCTACGGGTTTTTTCCGCAAACAGACTGATGTTTTTGCAAGTTTCTCGAAACATCGCCATGTTTCGTTTATCGAAGATGATTAATCGATAACTTAAAACAAACCGAAGAAAACTGATAAACCGGAAGACGAAGGACGGAATTGGGCTGAGTTGGAAGGAAGAACCAACAAGAGCAAAAACCGACTTATGGAAGATTCTGGAGTTTACCCGAATATTTATGGAAGAGTCGGTGGAAAAAAGAAAAGACATTTGTGCCACATCGAAATTTAGGCAGTTTAGGACTGGGGGTGTCTTAGTATAAATACGGATCGATTTCAACATCTTGTAACACATTTCAGAACTCATATGAGACTTAGCAATTAAATTATTAACATTCTCTTTCGATTTCTTGTTTCCTTTTCGGTTTTGCCCTAGTGTCCATTTCCGATCTGGCTCTTTACTTTTTATTTTCTCTCCCAAGATTTTTGGATCCCCACATTAACTTTCCATAAATACATTGAGGTGAATTCTGATTCCCACAATTTGGCGCTAGAAGGAGGGGGTACGAGAAATCTTTACTCTCGAAAGCGAAAACCCTAGATCGAAACCTCGAAACTAAGGCATCAAAGGATGCACGTGAGCAATCCCAAGCTCAGGGTATGGAGACTTAATCTCCATCCCATCTCCCAAAAGCGAAAAACTGCACCACTACATCGAGTTTAAAACTTCGAACAACTCGAAAGTATCGCCGCTAAAAAAATAAAAATAAAAAAAATAAACGAATCCAAAACCAACTGAACTACGAGACGACTTGATCCTCGAAAAGAGGTACGTAGGCAACCGACCTTCGGTGCAGCTATCATCCAAAACAAAACAAAAAAAAGTGGGGGGAGTGGGAGTGCATACACACTCATAACCATTCATGCTAACACTTACAGTTTTTAGAATCGGAAAATCGAAAACTTTGACATTTTGATCTAAAAGAATTAAGAAGTTCCGAATTCTGAATGTAAAGAGTTACGACTTTAGAAGAATTTTGAATTTTTACGATAATTCTGAACTTTAAAGGACTCAAAGGGTCTAAAATAGTTCTGGGTTTTCAGAAAAATTCTAAATTTCAATTTAAACTCCAAATTCCAAGCAATAAAGAACTTCCGATTTCTTATTCTCCAGAACGATCACCTATGACAAACTTTCGGATCAGTTCTCGATGACTAATCTTATCGGATTTTACGTTTTACCAAACACGCCTACAAGGTCTCCAATATCCATAAACATAACACACTTATCCAACGCAATACAAAACCGGTTTCATTTAGCAAACTTGCGACCATTCCTGGCCCCAATGGACGAAACTAATCTCCAACCAACCTTCTATATGGAGGTAAGATTCAGTAACGTCCGTGCACGGACATATAAAAGCGCGTTATATAAATTGGGTTAGGTATATTCTAACTTAACATCCGAGAGGTATATCCTGCACGATGTTCTCAGGTTTGACTTTGAGAGGGGCATGCCAGCAAGTAAAGACTCGCACTGCCTTAGTCCTCATTGTAAACTCGCTAACCCAGTAAACGCCAAACTTGGCACACTGGACTCTAACATCGCAGAAACCTAATGTAGCATACCACTAGACAAGATATAAAGTGCTTCAAAAGGTAAAAAAATAAAGGAGATAAGTCGAAATAGCACAACCCCTAAAACCAGACGAACGAATAGCTTAGTTTCTGAACCACTAACCTATCGTAAGCCCAGCCAAAACGCTTCTAAGCAGCATTAGCACAACATCATCAACATCTTATGCTAAACGCAAACATATTCTTGTCTAATAAAGGCGTGACAAGTTTTTGTTGACAAAGTATCAACGCTAAATGTATCACAACTTCTACAACGCTTTTAAGGATCTCAAAATGCTAAGGAAACATAAGTGAGTAAGCACTTCGAATTACTCTACTGTCATACCATAAAATTTTGAAATCATAGCATCGAACAAAACCCAGTAAAACGCTCCTTAGCACACTGGTCTATACAATTCTGGGAACATAAGTGTTGTGTCTACTTACTTGTATCAGGCAGTAAAGCACGTCCCATCAACAGAATAATTCAAGCTCATTATTGCCTAAACTCCTTTCCGAGGAAAAAATGCTCACTGGCATCTTCTCTAAAAACTGGTTTCGATAAATCCTCGTTCGAAGAGAAAACTTTCAAAACCCCTCTTCTAAAAATAAATCTCTCCGAAACGAGAGGGTTCATCATTTCAGAAAGGTTCGTCATTGTATACAGAACTTGATACAAGAATGACTTCTCATGAAGTCGCCTCCTCCACACAAAAGCGGGGCTGGCCATTCCTACTTCTTCTTCAGCTTTCATAAGCTCTTTACAAATATTCATCGGTTCAGAAAACTTTCCGACAGCCTTAACCGGCTCAGAAACTTTCTCACAACTATGAGCTTGACTCTCTTCCGAGGAAAACAGCTCGTACAAAGCTTAACTTTCTTTCAAGAAAAACATCTCACCATATGCCGGCTCGGAGTGATCTTCCTATCACCTCGGATCCGCAAAAAAAAACTAAAAATGAGCATCAGGTCGGGTAGATCTCCATCAATCCGAGTCCATCCCTAAAACTGGGCTGCCTAGGCATCGGGTCGAGACATTCCAACCCTAGTAAGATGATCGGCTCGGGACAGCTTCTCTTCATCGCTATAAATTTTGTGAGAACCCAACCTTCTCAGGAAGAGCAGTTTTCCTAAAAGAACAAGTTCTCATCAGGACGAAACAGAGAACAGTCCTCTCTAACACTTGGAAAAATTCTCACACATATACTTGTAAGCACAGCGATCAGCTTGGCATGCCCAAGATGCACGCTAGCATCCAGCTCGGCATATGTTAAGCTGAAAAACAGCCGACCCAAGATGAGATACACGGCCAGGTCGGCCCGATCTCTAGGTGATCGATCAATTTCTCTTACCGATCAATCGATTGGCTCGACACCAAGACATGATCAGTACACGATCAACTCAGCAATTAGAGCACGATCGTTCACGTCCAGCTCGGCCTCAAAGCTTTGCCAGATAACATGGTCATTTAGGCCTTAGGCTGGACGCAATTCAATTTTTGGAAAAGACATTCGAAAAACTTAACCTGAATAGTTTTTGGAAAACCTTTACAAGAAGTCTCGAGAAACTTAATAAGAACAATTTTTCGAAATGACTTCTGCGAACAACTCAGAATGAGAATCGACTGGCTCGGCATCAATGCATCTCGCTCGGCATCAATGCGTCTCGCTCGGCATTCTCACTCCCACTTTCTCTCGGTCATTCCATCAAAGCTTTCATACCCAAAAACTTCCGAAAACTTATTTTGAACATTTTTTCGGAAGAACTTAGCAAAACTTTCGACAAAACCAATTAATATGCGCGCAAGCATCACGCTCAAGCTCGGGATGAACTTAACACATACTATCTTAGCATCATGGGATGTACGACCAGCTCGACATTCCCATCGTCCCTTGATCTTGCTTCTCCGCAAAGCACAATGCCCAGCTCGGCGCAAGACACAGCCAGCTCGGCATTCCATGACTCCCCTTCTCTCGATTTTTTCCTCCAAGGCAAGAAGTGAAAACTCGCCAAGCTGTTGCATACTCAAACCAGCTCGGCGTTTTGCCCTCTTCTTCCTCAGTCATTTAACTCCAAAACGCTGAAACCGAGCGAGCATCATAAGCCAGCTCGGCATTGCCTTGTTCAGTTCGGCGCTGTTTGCTCCCCCGCAGTTTTTGTACAAAAACTTTCGAAAAACTTATCATGAATAGCTTTTCAGAAAAATTTCTGCGAAAAACTCAATGTAAACTGTTTTTTGGGAAAACTGTGAACTTGATCTTCCTTCGGAAAAAACAGTTCCAAATCCTTATACGCGTTGCATTCTTCTCTTTTACTAGGTTTTTTACCAACGGGTTTTTCTTAGTAAAAAGTTTTAATGAGGCAGCATCACAAGTGTATCTTCAAACCAATCATCTCTTCACATGCAAGGCACTTAAGCTCCGGCAGTCCTTAAACGCACAAACAGCATCTAGCTTCCTCTCAACAAACAGCTTGGTCATGTCTTCTATCTTGCGAATAGCTCAGAAGACGCTTCAATCCAATCTCAGTCAGCTCGGCAGAAAACTCACTCTATCACCCCAAAGACCGTAGGAACTTTCGAGTCGCGGAATTAAAATTCCCAAAAAATGGGGATCAAAACATTTTAGCTCTTTCGAGTCGCTGCGTTAAGATCATACCTGATATTGACGGGCTGGGGGGCTAAATGTTAGGGTCAAACCCCACATTTCCGGAATTAATGACTAAAACATTGAAATATTGAAAGAAATTTTCATATTTAGATATAAATTCAGTAAAGCTCGTCTTGAACTATTTTATCGATAACTTTACAGAAAAAGTATGAAGGACGTTTTTCGAGAGTTTTATCAATAAACCGATAAAATCGTGACTCATCGAACAAAGGATGATTAGCTGGGCGAAATAAAGACAGCCAGCTCGGTATTAAGTCTTGCCCAAAAATACCGAGCTCGATGCTTCTTCTCAGCATGTTCGTCTGATCATTTCGTCCTTTGGAAGATTTCTCCGATAAACCGATGAATGTTATGATTCTTCGAGTAAAAGGCAATCAACTAAGCATGAAGGACAGCCAGCTCGATATTTTGGGCAACCGAGGATACCGAGCTGACTGTCATACCTAGCTGGTTGCATGTCATGTCATACCTAGCTGGTTGCACGTCATGCCAATCATGTATCACAAAACATCAAGCTAGACAGCACAGAACAGCCAGGTCGGTTTTCTCCTCCCTCCTGGATACCGAGCTGGCTGTCATGAAGCTGTCAGCTTGGTACTATCCCTCATGGATACCGAGCTAGCTGTCATGAAGCAGCCAGCTCGGTAATGTCCCTCCTGGATACCGAGCTGGCTGTCATGAAGCAGTCAGCTCGGTTTTTTCCTCTTTCCTGGATACCGAGCTGGCTGTCATGATGCAGTCAGTGTGGTTTTATATTCCTTCTTTGGTACCGAGATTTCTGTCACCTTCCATGAATACCGAACTGGTCGTCACCATTCGTGATACAATCCTGCTGAGCAGCACAACACATACGTTCAATGATCAAGGTGTATCTTCTAAACCACGAGGCCTATGCGCATGAAATCACTTAAAGAATGTGCTCAGTTCAATTATGAAGATCTTTAAAGAAGAATCAGATAAAACGGAGTTCGTATGAGGGAGTTATGCCATCTCCAAGTTGGGTATTGCAGCCATCTCGATAATGGACACCACGGAGCAGTCAGCTCGATAAGATGCCGAGCTGAGCACATTCAGCGAACCGTCGGAAGGTCCTCCTCAGCACCAAATGCCGAGATGGGTGAATAATCGTGGAAAGATTGACCATCTCGGCATTTCCTGTCACCAAGGAATGCTAAGCTGGACGACATCCTACGTCTTGTGCGATTCTGCTTGTTGTTTTGTCTTCGGGAGCTTTCCGTGAACTTATCGATGTTTTCGTAAGAAAATTAATAAACCGAGGAAACCGCTAACCGAGAAGATGAAAGATGAAAGTTGGGCCGAGTAGGAAAAAAGACCAATCTAAAGCATAAACTGACCTACCAAATATTCTGGAAGATTCTCGAGGATTTTATCGAAAGACGGTGGGAAAAAAGAAAACACGTAAGTCCCACATCGAGACTTTGGCTGCTTAGGACCTAAAGTTGTCTAGTATAAATATAGCTCGATTTTTACTCTTGTAACACATTCTCATACATCTTGAACACCTAATACGCATATAGCAATAGAATAAGCAATACTTCTCTTTTCGATTTCTTGTTTCCTTTTTTGTTCTTGCCCTAATTTCCTTTTTCTCGATCTTTCTCTTACTTTCATTTTCTCTCTCAAGATTCTCGAATCCTCATATTAACAATTTCTCACAAATACATGGAGGTGAATTTTGGTTCCCACAGTTTGGCGCTAGAAAAAGGGTATACGAGAAAACTTTACTCTCGAAGGCGAAAACCCTAGATCGAACCTCATGGCAGTAGAAGGAGAAATCCCGACAGATCTAAATTTGTCCTGAGCAGGAAACCGAGAAGAGGATACGGCAACCCTGATTGCACCAACTTTGATCCTCTCTCGAAGATTTACTGAAGAAGAATGAAGAGCAGGCAAAGCTCAATGATTCTTTAAACCAACAGATGGAAAACCTCCAAAAGGAAGCTGAGTCCATAACCCATCCCTCTCGAGGGAGGCGTCTCAACTTCGCAACCCCGGTATGTCATAGATCTCTGAGGCGTGATCTGCGCTGCAACACGGAAAAAACTCTGTTAACGCGTATGATCAACCCTACGAGTCCACCCCCGATCGGACGGTCTGGGAACACAACCGCAATGAGCATCGTTACTGATGCACCACACGCCGAGATCGATGAATTACGGAAAAGGCTCGACCAAGCATCTGATGAGATGAGGATGGTCAAGTCTCAAGTCCATCGCACAACAAGCAGTGCACCTGAGATTGATCACATCCTCGAAGAATCTCATAAGACGCCATTCACGGATCGTATCACCACCGCGAAATTATCCGATCCCGGAAAGGTGAAAATCCGACCCTATGACAGAAATACTGATCCCAAGGCCCACTTGACATCCTTCAGGATAGCCATGGGGGTGCGAGGTTCAAAAAGGATGAAAAGACGCAGGATACTGCCTCTTGTTCGTCCAAAACCTCAAAGGCGATGCCCTAGAGTGGTTCTCAAAACTTGAGAGGAACTCTATCGACAGCTTCGCGCAGCTGTCCAAGGCTTTCTTCAAGCAGTACTCGATGTTCATAAATCAGCAGACCTCGGATGCTGATCTCTGGACGATCACTCAAGGCCAGAACAAATCCCTCAAGAACTTCATTGAGCGATTCAAAGCCGTGATCTCGAAAATCGATGGAGTCAGCGACATAGCTGCACTCGAGGCACTTAAGAGATTGTTGTGGTATGACACGCGTTTCTGCGAGGAAAGGACGCTCAACACGCCACCGACTATCCGGATGCCCGCCACCAAGCCTCAGGCTTTATCAAACTCGAGGACGATATCCGAGTGAACAAACGTAAGCTCCGACCTAAGCCCCCGAGCAAGAACACATCTTCAACTCCCAACACTTCGACGGGAAAGAAGTATGTGAACTTCGAAACAAAAAGAGGGGCTCATAACTACCAAGTGGGAGCAGGGCCATACCTCGGAGGATCGCCCATACCACAGTCAGGAGCTGGGCGCGGAAAGAATCCAAATACCTGGACCCGCAACAGCTCCAGCAAATGACGAAAATGCCTACTGCAACCATCACAAGGCACGCGGCCATTCAATGCTGAATTGCCGCACCCTCGGAGCGAAGCTAATAGAAAAGCTCATGGCTGGTTAGCCAAGTTTCTCGTGATGGAAGCCCACGAGGGAAGAATAGGAAGAAGAAACCGCTAAGGAAGAACCCAGCCAGGCTCCAGAGAGACCTAGCTCGGAAAATCCCAAACGCGGAAGAAGAACCGAAAAACCTGCTGGACCAAACAGCCGGCAAAAAGTTCATATGATCATGGGCGGTTCACAGTACTTCCCTGATAATATCTCTGCCAACAAAGCGTATCAGCGTCAGACAGAAACCAGCACCAATTGGCCGCAACCTGCACCTCGTGATGATTTCCAAATCACTTTTGAGGAAGAGGATGCCGGTAAAATTCAGCATCCCCATAACGATCCGCTCGTGATCTAGCTGGTGATAAGCGATATTGATGTTGCCAGGATCCTAGTCGATACTGGGAGTTCAGTCGATGTCATCTTCCGA
The DNA here is from genome assembly GCA_900406495.1 of Sisymbrium altissimum. NCBI lineage: Eukaryota > Viridiplantae > Streptophyta > Magnoliopsida > Brassicales > Brassicaceae > Sisymbrium > Sisymbrium altissimum. The sequence goes on from OVBI01000681.1 coordinate 25,323, forward strand.
GAAACCCTCGGAAGAATGAACATCGACTTCTCCGAGATTAAGCCCATTCCTAAACCCCTGACAGGATTTACGGGTGAAAGTACTATGACTTTAGGCAACATCCGACTCCTTGTCCAGGCAGGAGGGGTTACTAAAGTCGTCAACTTCCTAGTGGCAGACCATCCAGCCATCTACAATGTTATCATGGGGATCCCTTGGATTAACTCAATGCGAGTTATCCCATACACCTATCACTTGTGCATGAAGTTTCCAACCAAAATAGCGTAAAAACTGTTTGGGGGGGGGGGATCAAAAGGAATCCCGAGTTTGTTTCTTAGCAGAACAAAAATTCTAGAAGCTCCAAATCAGCAATTAGGCGCCTCCGATGAGGAGACACCATCATTCCAGGAGGCCGAAACTTCCGCAACTCACTCCAAGCAATCAAAAGATGCATCCAAGCCATCCCACACTCAGAACATGGAGACCTAGTCTCCATCCCAACTCAGAACAGTGCCATTAGCTCGAGTCTAGGCTCCGGACGACTCGAGAAAATGCCGCTGAAAAAAAAACGTATTAAAAACCAACTGAACTACGAGACGGCTTAATCTCCAAAAGAGGTACGTAGGCAACCAATCTTCGGAAAGGTACAACTGTCCCTTCCAAATAAAAAGGGGGGGGGGGGAATGGGGGGGTATACACACTCATCACCATTCATGCTATCAGGGACAGTTCCAAAAATCCAAAAAATCAAAAAATTTGATGTTTTGATCAAAAGGAATCAACGAGTTCCGAATTGTAAGCACAAAGAGTTTCGAGCATAATAGAAGTTTCGAATTTCTATAAAAATTCTGAACCTCAATGGACTTAATAAAGGACCAAAGGGTTCCGGACCTTCGACAAGTTATTAGCTATGATATAAAATTCCGAACTCCTAGTAATAAAGGATTTCCGAACTCTCAATTCCCAGAGACGATTGTCTAAAAAACGAAATTCTCGGATCAGCTCTCGGAAACTAAAGCAAACACGTCGGTATTGTTCTCAATATCCATGACTTAATGGACTCGCAAACCTTTGAAGTAAATGAAACCGGTTTCACTAAACTCTTTTGCGACCATTGCTGGCCCCAATAGACGAAACTTATCACCGACCCGACCTCCTATACGAAGGAGATGTTCAGTAACGTCCGTGCACGGACATACATAAAAGCGCGCTATAGAATAAAAGGTTAGGTATATCCTACCTTAACATCTGAGAGGTATATCCTGGACGATGTTCTTAGGTTTGACTTTGAGAGGGGCATGCCAGCATGTTAAGAGACTCGCACTGCCCTAACCCTCATTGTAAACTCAAAACCGGGTAAGCACCGACCGTGGAACACTGGTCTTAACATCTCCGAAACACAATCTAGCATACCAGTAGACAAGATTGTTAAGTGTTTCAAACGTCAAAAAAATGGGGAGCTAAGCCGGAGACTAATCGCATCCCCTAAAACAAGACAAACGCATTGCCTGGTTCCTAAAACACTAGTCTATCGTAAGCCCAGTCAAAACGCTTCCTAACAGCACTGGTACAACTTCACCAACACTCTATACGAAAAATGCAAGCATATTCTCGTTGAATAAAGGTATGACAAGTCTCTGCCGACGGAATATCAACGCTAAATACATATAGCGCTTCTAAACATCTTAAAATGCTAAGGAATCATGAGTGAGTATAAAACTTCGAGCTACTCTACTGTCCTGAAGCAAACATTTGAAATCCTATCATGCTCTTATCTAGAACGGGTAATTTGAACTCCTTGAACATGCATAAGACGAAGTTAGTCTAGTGCATCGATCAAACAAAACCCAGTAAAACGCTTCTTAGCACACTGGTCTATACAATCCTGGGAACATAAGCGTTGTGCCTACTAACTCGTGTCAGGCAGAAAAACATGTTCCATCAACAGAATGATGCAAACTCTGTCTTGCCTAACTCCTTCCCGAGGAAAAAGGCTCACTTTCATCTTCTCTAAGAGGCAGTTTCGATCAATCCTCCTTGAAAGAGAAGGCTTTCGAAACCCCTCTTCTAGGAAATCTCTCCGTGAAACTCCTCTCATGGAAAATGAAAGGATCTACCCTTCGAGAAAACTTCATCGTCATATACAAAACTTGATGCAAGAACGACTTCTAATAACAACTTCTGATAGATCATTCATCGTTAAAGAATCTACCCTTTATCGGCTCAGAAACTCCCATATAACTTTGAGCTTAACTTTCTTCCGAGAAAAACAGCTCGCCAAAAACCAAGCTTGACTATCTTCTAAGAAAAAAATTTTGGTTTGGGGTGGTCTTCTCATCACCTCGGAAAAATAGTTTTCTGGAAAGAACAAGTTCTCATCAAGGCAAAGTGGAGAACAGTCTCTCCTACACTTAACAAAATTCTTGAGAATCACGTTCAGCCATAAGCATCATGTTCGAGTTTGGAATGCTCCAACTGCATGCTAGCAACCAGCTCAAAATCTCTTGGGATGGAAACCACCAACCCAACATAGAGCGCACGGCTGGCTCGGCATAAAGACGCCCGGCTCAGCAGGCTTGCTCTCATCGCCTCTCAATCACTTCCCTCGAAACATCGAGACAAAGCGTGGGAACTGGCCAGCTCGGAAATCACATGTCCGGCTTGGCAGTTTCACCCCTGTATTCTCTCAATTATTTGCTCCCGAGCACATAGGCAAGGTGAGAAGGAACACCCGGCTCGGCACATATCCGACCAGCTCGGCATCTCTCCCTTTCTCCTCTCCCGATCTTTCGCACCAAAACATCAAGGCGGGATGAGGAAATACGCCCAGCTCGGCGTGTATCGTCTTGCACGACACTCCCTCTCTCATCTCCCCTAGGATTTTTAGTTTCGAAACTCTCGACAAATTAAGTTCATCAATGCGCAAGCATCATGTACGGGCTTGGGATGAATTGAACGCACACTAGCATCTAGCTCGGCCTCATATGAGATGCATGCCCAGCTCGGCACATGGTATGCCCAGCTTGGCGTCTAGTCTTTACTCATCCTCTCGAACTAAAACTGATTGACGCAAGATATGCCCAGTTCGGACAAAAGATGGCCAGTACGAGCTATATGCCCAGCTTGGCATCTTTAGGGGATGGAACCTTTGATATAGTAGAAGAAAAGCGAAGAAAGCTGTCCAGCTCGGAATAAAAGTGGCCAGCTTGGCATCCCTTCTGCTCTTCTCTCTCAATCTTCTCTTCCTAAGCAAGGAGTGAAAACCTGTCCGGCTGGAATATACTCAACCAGCTCAGCATCTTTTCTTTATATCATTCCACAAGTTTTCACCTACTGAACTGACCAGGTCGGCATAAAATTCGCTTGACATTTTTCAGCTTTCATCCCCTCGGTCATTAACCCCAAAACACTGAGACAAAGAAAACACCATAAGCCAACTCGGCATTGCCATGTCCAGCTCGACATTATTTGCTTCCTTGCAGTTTTCGAACGAAAACCTTCAAAAAACTTATCCAAAACAGTTTTTCGGGAAAAACTTAAACTCGACCAATTCTCAGGAAAGACCGGTACAAGCATCCAGCTCGGCATCACGAACTGAGCAAGGAATGCACGACCATATCGAAAAGGGTATGTCCAGCTCAGCATGAAACCAGCTCGGCATTCCCATCATCTCCTGATCCAGCCTCTCCACGAAGTACAATGCCTAGCTCGGCATCATGCCCGTGCACAGCCAGCCATCTCAGCATTCTATGCCTCCTGGTTTGTTTCATACGAAAACTTCCGAAAAACTTAAACAAAACAGTTTATGTGAAAACTTTCTACGAAAACTTACGGAAAAACTTAGCAGAAACAGTTTCCAGAGGAAATCATACATGACCGCCAGCTCGGCATGGCTTTGCCAATCAGCTCGACATCATGCAGCCAGCTCGGCATGGCCTTGCTAATCAGCTCGGCATCATGCAGCCAGCTCGACATCATGCATATATGCGGCCAGCTCGGCACTTCTTCACTCCGAGTTGTCTTCGTACGAAAATTTTCAAAAAAACTTAAAACAGTTTCTCGGAAATCTTTCTACAAAAACTTGCTTGGCATGAACAGTTTTCGGAGGAAATCGTGCATGACAGCCAGCTCGGCATGACCATACCAATCAGCTTGGCATCATGCAGCCAGTTTGGCATCACATTGCATAGCCAATCATTTCGGCATTATCACTTTCGTGCACAGCTAGCCAGCTCGGCATTCCTTGCCTCCTGGTTGGTTTCTTACAAAAATTTCTGAAAAACTTACCTTGAACAGTTTCTCAGAAAGATCCATATGAACTTAACCTTCCTTCGGGAAAAACAGTTCCAGCATCAACAAGCATTGCACTCTTTTCCTCTAATATATTTTCTCCCATCGGATTTTCTTAGTAGATGGTTTTGAACGAGGCAACATCGTGGGCGTATCCCTAATCGATCCTTGCTTAACATATCAGACACTTAAGCTTCACCAGTCTTCAGAACACAAAAACTCGTCAGCTTGGCCGAAATTTTCGCAACTCCGCCGAGCAAACGCTGTGTCTTCTTTCCACTCACCAACATCTGAATCTTTCTCCTTGGAATGGCCAAGCCAACCTATCCATACAACTCTCGGGCACCTCGGCAGCAACCCACTCTCTTCCCTCACGTCACTCGGACAAGAATCGCGGATTCATTCTTTGCGAAGGCTGGGGATCCAAACATCTTAGCTCCTTAATCCCGCTTTACACTTCTTAATTATCTTGTCATACATAGGACTGACGAGCTGGGGGGCTAACTGTTGGGGTCAAAACCCACATTTCCGGAATTAACAACTAAAATGTTCGAACTGGATGCTGCCAGCTCGGCATTTTAGGATGAGCTGACCAGCTCGGCATTCTGTCCAGCCAGAAATGCCGATCTGGCTGAAATTCCCTTGAATGTCCAGCTTATCGTCTTGTTTTCCGAGCGGTTTGGCCGAAAAACGATAAAAGTCGCTATTCTTCGAGAAGAATGCTGTCAAAGTTGGGGTCAAAACCCATATTTCAGGAATTAACGATTAAAATATTTGAATATCAAAAAAGAGTTTCCATATTTAGATATGGGTTCGAAGAAAGTTAATTTCGAACTACTTTGTCGATAACTCAGCGAAGAAAGTAAGAAATATTGTCTTTCGAGAGTTTTTCCGAGAAATCGATGAACTCGCAATTCATCAAACAAAGGACGACCAGCTGGACGAAACAAGACAGCCAGCTCGGTATCAAGACCTGCTAGTGATACTGAGCTGACTGACCATCTCTTCATCATGTTCGGCTGATCATTTCATCATTTGAACGATTCCTCCGATAAACCGACGAAAGTTACGATTTTTCGAGTAAAAGGCAATCAACCAAGATGGGAGGACAGCCAGCTTGGTATTTTGACAGCCAATCCTACCGAACTGGTAACATACATGAGCTGGACACATGTTTTGCCAAGCATTTGCCACAGAACGATCTGGTCAGCATAGAGCAGTCAGCTCGGTACCAGTCTACCGAGCTGGCTGTCATGATGCATTCAGCTCGGTATCATGCTCCCTATTTGATACCAAGCTGGACAGCATGATGCATTCAGCTCGTTCCAATCCTTACCCTCCCTGGAAACCGAGCTGGATGACACTTTCTGAAAGTTCCGAGCTGAAAAGGACATGTGTTCAATGATCGAGGTGTCTCTTCCAAACCATAAGGCATTTGAACATTAAAACACTTGGAAAATGTTATCAACTCAATTATGAAGCTCCTGGAAGAAGAAGCAGATCAAACTGAGTTCATACGAGAAAGTTATGCCATCCACAAGTTGGGAGTTTCAGTCCTGCTCGGTATGGGATGCTTGGAGCAGCTAGCTCGGTACGGGATGCTTGGAGCAGCTAGCTCGGTGTTTTCTTCACTAAAGCTACCGAGCTGGACGACATATGCCAGTCAGCTTGGTAAAATCCACCCCTCTGGATACCGAGTTGGTCGACACCCTTCAGCATACTGAGCTGGACGCGTCCCACGACTTATCGGAAGATCTCCTCTCATCCTGTATACCAAGCTGGACGACATCATGGACCTGGAAGCAGCCAGTTCGGTGTTTCCTGCACCCAGGCTACCGAGAATGCTGATCGTCCAGCTCGGTGGGAAATGGTGACACTTTTTGTTTCGTCTCATTTCGCTTCGTTCTTCGTGTTCAGGGTCTTTTCGTAAATATACCGATGTTTTCGTAAGTTTCTCGAAACATCGCGATGTGTCGTCTATCAAAGATAACAGAAATGTTAACTGAAAACAAACTGGAGAGAACCACTGAACCAAAAGATGAGAGATAGAATTGGGCCGAGCTGGAAGGATGGACCGACAAGGGTTGAAACCGACTTATGGAAGGTTCTAGAAGTTTCCTCGAAGATTTATGGAAAAGTCGTCGGAAAAAGGGAAAAGACCTTTGTCCCACATCGAAACTTAGGCTGTTTAGGACTTAGGATGTCTTAGTATAAATAAGGATCGATCTCTACCTCTTGTAACACATTCTAACACATTCAAACATTCAATACATTATAGCAATAAAAGTTCGTTCTCTTTTTGACCTGATTTCCTTCTTCAATCTTTCTCTCTATTTTCTGCTTTCTCTCGCAAGATTCTCGGATCCTCACAGTAACTTTACGGAAATACATTGAGGTGAATTTAGGTTCCCACAATTTGGCGCTAGAAGGAGGGGGCATGAGAAATCTTTACTATTGAAAGTGAAAACCCTAGGTCGAAACCTCGAAACTATGGCTGGAGACGAACCCCCTGCATATACAAGCATCCAGAGGGAGATGGAACAGATGCAACCACTATTGCTCAGCTTCGATCCTCTGTGCTGGCTCTTGAGAAGAAGAATCAGGAACACGAAAAGCTTTCGGAAACCCTGACTCAACAGATCGAAGATCTCAGGAAGGAAAAGGAATCCAAGGCTTCTCTTTTGAGAAAACGTCTCGATTTTGCTACTCCAGGAGGATCAGGAGCTTCAAGGCGTGATTATGAGGAAGTTCTTTTCGAAGGCCATCTTCTCGTAGGATCAACCCTACTACAGCAACTTTCTTGCATCGCCCCTCGGAAACATCAAGCATTAACAATGAAACATGCGCCGAGGGAAACCCTAATTCCGAAGGTCAAAACAATAACGTTCAACCTGAGGATGTGGTAGATCTCTCAGATCATGATAATGATCTAACTGACGAAGAACTTGCTAACTGATGGTGGGCAAGTTGGTTTCGTACGAAAAATTTTGGAAAAACTTATCTTGAACAGTTTTCCGGAAATACTTTATTAAAAAAACTTCGGAAAAACTTATCTTGAACAGTTTTTCGAGGAAACTTTTACGAAACATCTCCGGAAACAGTTACAGTCTTCAGAGGAGATATCTTATAGGCCAAAACTGGCCGAGCTGGACGGTCAGCATGCTGCCTACCGTACAGCTCGGTACAAAATGCTGCCCAAAATCAGCATTCAGCACATGAATGCTCCTGCCTGCCATCCAGCTCGGTAAACCTGGTGGGCAAGTTGTCTTCATACGAGAAATTTTGGAAAAACTTATCTTAAACAGTTTTTCAAAAAGACTTTATTAAGAACCTCGGAAAAACTTATCTTCAACAGTTTTCCGGAAAAACATTATCAAAATCCCGAAAAACTTATTCTCAACAGTCTTTTGGAGAAACTTTTATGAAAAAATCTCTGGAAACACCTACAGTTTTCAATGGAGGAAGCTTGCAAGCCAAAACTGGCCGAGCTGGAGGGTCAGCATGCTACCTACCGTCCAGCTCGGTACAAAATGCTGTCCAAAATCAGCATTCAGCACATGAAAGCTCCTTCCTGTCGGCCTGCTCGGTAGACTTGGTGGGTAAGCTGGTTTCGTACGAAAAATTTCGGAAAACTTATCTTGAACAGTTTTCCGTGAAAAAATTTATTAAAATTTCGAAAAACTTATCCTAAACAGTTTTTCGGAAAAACTGTTATGAAACGTTCTCCAGAAAAACTTACAGTTTTCAAAGGAGGAGGCTCACAAGCCAAAACTGGCCGATCTGGACGGTCAGCATGCTGCCTACCGTCCAGCTCGGTAGAAAATGCTGGCAAAAGTCAGCATTCAGCTCCTTCCTGTCGGCCAGCTCGGTAGACTTGGTGAGCAGGATGGTCCGTACGAAAAAATCTTGGAAAAACTTATCTTAAACAATTTTCCGTAAAAACTTTATTAAAACTTCGAAAAACTAATCTTGAACAGTTTTTCCAGAAAAGTTTATTAAAAATTCAAAAAAAAAAAACTTATTATGAACAGTTTTTCGAGAAACTTTTACGAAAAAACTCTGGAAATACGTACAGTTTTCAAGGGAGAAGACCAACAGGCCAAAACCGACCGAGCTGGACAGGCAGCATGATGCCTACCGTCCAGCTCGGTACAAAATTGCTGATCAAAGTCAGCATTCAGCACATGAGCATCCCACTCTTAACATCCACCTTGGTACATGAGATAAATCGGTTGGTTTCATGCAAAAAGTTCCGAAAAACTTATCGCGAACAGTTTTTTGGAAAGAATTAAATAATAAAAAATAAAAAATATATATAAATCTATAAACATATATATATATATATATAATAATTTTCTCTTTTTCCGAAAAAGTTCTGGAAATACTTAAGTTTTTCCCGAAAAACCTAAGGAACCAAAGAATGGGAGCATGGGAGCCAAAACTGGCCGAGCTGGACGGTAGGCAGCATGCTGACAGTCCAGCTTGGTAGGAAATGCTGGCCACAGTCAGCATTTCAGCCCATGAACACACATCCCTTGCAGCCAGCTCGATATTAATGGTTCACGAGTTGGTTTCGTGCGAAAAACTTCCGAAAAACTCATCCTTGACAGTTTTTCGGGAATCCTTTTACGAAAACTTTCAAAAAACTTAGTATGAACAGTTTCTTGGAAAAACATTTACCAAAAAATTCGGACATGAACAGTGTCTCGGAAAAATTTATGCGAAAAAACTTAACTTAAACAGTTTTCCGGAAAAAACTTCTATGAGAAACTTAACTAAAACAATTTTTCAGAAGAACCTCTGTAGAAAAACATAACTTAAACAGATTTTCGGAAAAACTTCTACGAAAAACTTAACCTAAACAGTTTTTCGGAAAGTCAATTCCAAATCCTTATACGCGTTGCACACTTTTCCTTTACTACGTTTTTTCCCAAAGGGTTTTTCTTAGTAAAAGGTTTTTAATAAGGTAACATCCCAAGCGTATCCTCAAAACCGATCTTCACTTCACATGAGCTGGATGCATGTTTTGCCAAGCATTTGCCACAGAACGTCGATCTGATCAGCACAGAGCAGTCAGCTCGGTACCAGTCTACCGAGCTGGCTGTCATGATGCATTCAGCTCGGTATCATGCTCCCTATTTGATACCAAACTGAACAGCATGATGCATTAAGCTCGTTCCAATCCTTCCCTTCCTGGAAACCGAGCTGGATGACATTTTCCGAGAGCTCCGAGCTGAAAAGGCTATGTGTTCAATGATCGAGGTGTATCTTCCAAACCACAAGGCTTGACATACCTAAGATGCACGCTAGCATCCAGCTTGGTATATATTAAGCTGAAAAACTTCCGACCCAAAACAAGATACACGGCCAGCTCGGCCTGATCTCTAGGTGATCGATCAATCCCTCTTACCGATTTATCGATCAGCTCGGCATCAAACACTTTTTCGATATTTAGATATGAGTTCGGAAAAATTTCATTTCAAACCACTTTGTCGATAACTCAGCGAAGAAAGTAAGAAATGTTGTCTTTCAAGAGTTATTCCGAGAAATCGAGGAACTCGCAATTAATCAAACAAAGGACGATCGGCTGGACGAAACAAGACAGCCAGCTCAGTATCAAGACCTGCTAGTGATACCGAGCTGACTGACATCTCTTCATCACGTTCGGCTGATCATTTCATCATTTGAACGATTCCTCCAATAAACCGACGAAAGTTACGATTTTTCAAGTAAAAGGTAATCAGCCAAGCTTGGAGGACAGCCAGCTCGGTATTTTGGCAGCCAATCCTACCGAGCTGGCCGACATACATGAGCTGGATGCATGTTTTGCCAAGCATTTGCCACAGAACGTCGATCTGATCAGCACAGAGCAGTCAGCTCGGTACCAGTCTACCGAGCTGGCTGTCATGATGCATTCAGCTCGGTATCATGCTCCCTATTTGATACCAAACTGGACAGCATGATGCATTAAGCTCGTTCCAATCCTTCCCTTCCTGGAAACCGAGCTGGATGACACTTTTCGAGAGATCCGAGCTGAAAAGGCTATGTGTTCAATGATCGAGTTGTATCTTCCAAAAACCACAAGGCTTTTGAACATGAAACCACTTGGAAAATGTTCTCAACTCAATTATAAAGCTCCTGGAAGAAGAATCAGATCAAACGGAGTACATACGAGAAAGTTATGCCATCCACAAGTTGGGAGTTGCAGTCCAGCACGGTACGGGAAGCTTGGAGCAGCTAGCTCGGTGTTTCCTTCACCAAAGCTACCGAGTTGGACGACATATGCCAGTCAGCTCGGTAAAATCCACCCCTCTGGATACCGAGCTGGTCAACACCATTCAGCATACTGAGCTGGATGCATCCCACGATTTATCGGAAGATCTTCTCTCATCCTGTATACCGAGCTGGACGACATCATGGACCTGGAAGCAGCCAGTTCGGTGTCTCCTGCACCCAGGCTACCGAGCTGGACGGTCAGCATGCTGCCTGGCGTCTAGCTCGGTAGGAAATGCTGACCGAGCTGGCTGACACTTTTTGTTTCATCTCATTTTGCTTCGGTCTTCGTCTTCAAGGTCTTTTCGTAAACATACTGATGCTTTCGTAAGTTTCTCGAAACATCGCGATGTTTCGTCTATCGAAGATAACAGAAATGTTAACTTAAAAAAACCAGAGAGAACCACTAAACCAAAAGACGAGGGATAGAATTGAGCCGAGCTGGAAGGATGGACCGACAAGGGCTGAAACCGACTTATGGAAGGTTCTAGGAGTTTCCTCAAAGATTTATAGAAAATTCATCGCAAAAAGGAAAAGACCTTTGTCTCACATCGAAACTTATGCTGTTTAGAACTTAGGATGTCTTAGTATAAATAAGGATCGATCTCTACCTCTTGTAACACATTCTAACACATTCGAACATTCAATACATTATAGAAATAAAAGTTCGTTCTCTTTTTGACCTAATTTCCTTCTTCGATCTTTCTCTCTATTTTTTGCTTCCTGTCGCAAGATTCTCGGATCCTCACATTAACTTTACGGAAATACATTGAGGTGAATTTGGGTTCCCACAGTCAACTAGGCATTTTATGATGAGCTGACTACCTCGACATTCTGTCCAGCCAGAAATGCCGAGCTGGCTGACATTCACTTGAATGTTCAGCTGATCATTCTGTTTCCGAGCGGTTTGTCCAAAAAACCGATAAAAGTTTCGATTTTTCGAGCATAATGCTCTCAGCTCGGCATTTTAGGATGACCTGACCATCTCGGCATTCTGTCCAGACAGAAATGCCGAGCTGGCTGACATTCCCTTGAATGTCCAGCTGATCCTTCTGTTTTCCGAGCGGTTTATTCGAAAATTCGAGAAAAGTCGCGATTCTTCGTGTAGAATGCTATCAGCTCGGCATTTTAGGATTATCTTACCAGCTCGGTAATATGTCCAACCAGAAATGCCGAGCTGGATGACATTCCCTTGAATGTACAGCTGATCGTTCTGTTTTCCGAGCGGTTTGTCAGAAAACCCGAGAAAAATCATGATTCTTCGAGCAGAATGCTGTCAGCTCGGCATTTTAGGATGAGCTGACCAGTTCGGCATTCTGTCCAGCCAGAAATGCCGAGCTGGCTGACATTCCCTTGAATGTCCATCTGATCATTATGTTGTCCAAGCGGTTTGTCCGAGAATCGGACAAAAGTCACAATTCTTCGAGCAGGACGCTGTCAGCTCGGCATTGAAGGTGTCCACCCCGGCATTTTGGTCAGTAAGAAATGCAGAGCTGGTTGTCTCCCATAAAATGCCAAGCTGATTGTTTCCTTCTGTCCCATTGGTGCCAAAAACACCGAGTTGGACAGCAACAGAGGGGAAGCTTGTTATTTTCTCCTTGCAGAATGCCGAGCTGGATGGTGCTGAGTTATCAGGTCAGAATTTTCTCCCCTCAAAAATGCCGAGCTGGTCTCTTCCTTCCAAGATGCCGAGCTGAGAACATTCAGCGAGCCGTTGGAAGATCCCACTCAGCACCAAATGCCGAGCTGGATGAATAATCGTGGAAAGACTGACAAGCTCGGCATTTCCTGTCACCAAGGAATGCCGAGCTGGACGACGTCCTGCATCTTGTCCGATTCTACTTCTTGTTTCGTCTTTGTGAGCTTTCGGTGAACTTATCGCTGTTTTCGTAAAAGCTTTAATAAACCGAAGAAACCGCTAACCCAGAAGACGGAGGATGAAAGTTGGGCCGAGGTGGAAAAAAGACCAACTTAAAGCATAAACCGATCTACCAAATATTCTGGAAGATTATCGAAGATTTTATGGAAAGACGGTGGGAAAAAGGAAAAGACGCAAGTCCCACATTGAGACTTTGGCTTTTTAGGACCTAAAGTTGTCTAGTATAAATGTAGATCGATTTTTACTCTTGTAACACAATCTCATACATCTTGAACACCTAATACGCATCTAGTAATAAAATCAGCAATACTTCTCTTTTCGATTTTTTGTTTCCTTTCTCATTCTTGCCATAGTTTCCTTTTTCTCGATCTTTTTCTTACTTTCGTTTTCTCCCTCAAAATTCTCGGATCCTCACATTAACAACTTCCCAAAAATACATTAAGGTGAATTTCGGTTCCCACATACAGTGGGGTAGGAAACAGCCAGCTCGGCCTCTTCTGTCACCAAGAAAGGCCGAGCTGGCTTTCATCTTTTGTCCCTTCTCATTTCGCTTCGTTCTTCGTCTTCGGGTTTTTTCCGCAAACATATTGATGTTTTCGTAAGTTTCTCAAAACATCGCGATGTTTCCTTTATTGAAGACGATTAAATGATAACTTAAAACAAATCGAAGAAAACCAATAAACGGGAAGACGAATGACAGAATTGGGCCGAGGTGGAAGGAAGAACTGACAAGAGTTAAAACTAACTTACGGAAGATTCTGGAGTTTACTCAATGATTTATGGAAAAGTTGATAAAAAAATGAAAAGACCTTTGTCCCACATCGAAACTTATGATGTTTAGGACTGAAGATGTCTTAGTATAAATAAAGATCGATTTCTACTTTTTGTAACTCATTTCAGAACTGATACGAGACTTAGCAATTGTATCAATAACATTCTCTTTTCAATTTCTTGTTTCTTTTTCGGTTTTGCCATACGGAACACTTGTCAAAAACAAAACATAAAAGGCAACACTAGATTTTTTTTCGTTTGAATTAGTTTCTCACCCCTACGACTTTTTTGTTTTATTTATTTAAGTAGGATCTTTTGGAAATCATTCAAAAACATGTTTTTTGCTCATCTGATTTTGATTAATTGTAGTTTTATAAAGAAATATACATATTAAAAATATTTAATTTATTAGTTTTTTTTTTTAAAAATACTATAATCTATATAAGTAAACACAATTTAACCAAATATAATATTTTCCAAAATATAAATAATTATAAAATATTAAATTTTGCATTGAAATTGAAAACATCAACTTATTTAAAATTAAAAAAAAAATCTTTAAAACAACAATTAATCAAATCTGAAGAAAGTATTCAACTAAAATATTCAACTTTCTATTCTATTTATAGTTTACTATCAATAAATTTTTAAACCTATGCCGTTCCTTTCAAACCTTTGCAGCATCTTCTGTCACATCCTTATCATATATATATATAACACATTGCAGATAAATTTGGCTGATATGTTAACAATTGTTATATATTATATAGATGTCCATGTAAGGCCCCATTATATTGGTTCATTAGGTTATGTCCTTGTTACCTCACCACTTGTATTCCTATATAAAGGACATCTCTCTATTTGGAATAAACACATAATTCTCTATTATTATCTTCTCTTTACAACACGTTATCAACACGAAACCCTATCCGTGCGAAAATTCTTTATCAAAATCTCTAGTCAATGACCTCTTCGATGATAACTCTGATACCCGAGAATGTTTTTTTTTTAGATAAGTGCTATATTTTAATTTGATATATTAGAGAATTGTTTGATTATGTTTCTATCGCAATTTGATTTCAATATATTTTCTCGCTTTGACTACTCTATTATTATTTAATTATATCATCTGAGTTTGTTTGGTTTGATAAACCGTTGGTGTAAAATTTATATTAATTATTTTTTTGTTTTTATCAAGAGATCATGGTGGGTGCTGGTACTTATCGAAATCATTGCAGATCTACATCTTCGTCATAAATTGAGATAAGTATTAATTTGTTCTTTACAATCACACTTTATTGAATCATAAGCAGATTTGTGAGTTATAGTTTACAGAAGAGAAAATTTACAATATTTCCCTGAAGATAAAATTTATAATATTTTCCTGAAGAGAAAATTTATAATATTTCCCTGAAGATAAAATTTACCATAGTTCCCTGAAGAGAATTTTATTATAATGCTCATCAAAATAATTTTATGAATTTTTATTTTTTATTTTTTTTTTTATTTTTTTTTATTCATATCATAATTTATGCAATTAAATTTACCATATTTCCCTAAAGAGAAAATTTCTCATATTTCCCTGAAGAGAATTTTATTATATTGCTCATCAAATTAAATTTATGCAACTTTTATTTTTATTTTTATTTTTGATTTATATCAAAATTTATGCAATTAAATTTACCTTATTTCTCTGAAGAAAAAATTTACAATGCAAAATCTCCTGAATAATACTTTATTATATTCTCTTGAAGAGAAATTTATTATATTTTCTAGAGTTTTATTTTATATATATATATTTTCTAGAAGAAATTTTCATTATATATATATATATATATATATACATTTGTTTTAGAAGATAACCTCATTATATTTTCGAGAAGAGAATTTAATTATATTTTCCAGAAGAAAAAATCTCATTACATTTTCTAGACAAAAATTTTATTATATTTTTAGAAGATAACCTCACTATATTTTCCAGAAGAGAATTTAATTATATCTTCCAGACGAAAGAATTTCATTATATTTTCTAGATGAATAATTCATTATATTTTTAGAAGATAACTTCATTATATTTTTCAGAAGAGAATTTAATTATATTTTTCAGAAGAGAATCTCATTAAATTTTCCAGAAGAGAATTTCATTATATTTTCTATAAGATAATTTTATTATATTTTCGAGAAGATAATTTTTTTATTTGCATATATGTTTGATTTTTTATGCCAAAATATTTTTTAAAATTTAATAGAATTTATTATTGCATAAAATCATTTTTTTTTTGTAATTCCAAATCTTGAATATCCTTAATTTTAAATTTGAAATTTTCATAATTTTATTGTTTAAATTCGTATTTTGCATATTTTAGTTGTTTAAATATTAAATTCGAATTTTTAAATTATGGTCAATTCAAATTTGATAAGATAAAATAGTTTGCATGAAAATTGGCACATGTGATTTAGTTTTTGTTTGGAGAATTTATTGAAAAGTTAGTGAATGTAAAGATATTTAATGACATGATAGTAAGAACCCAGTGAAAAAATGATATTTATAAGATATTAATTTTCTTTGATTTAATTAAGAAATTCTTTATGAAATATCTTATTTTATATAGTATTATATGATATACATTCATTATTATATTTCATTATCATTATTTATATGAGAGTCTCAAAATTCAAACACTTGACCAGAAAATATTCACAAATTCTTTTGAGAAATCTAAAGATATGAATGATCACTAGAATGTGATATTACCAAAAGCTCATTATGATTCTTTGAATCTAAAGTTTATAAGACTTGAAGTCTCAAAATAAATTTTTAGAGCTCTATATATTGGAGATTATTCTGAAGTTGAAATTTTGTAGAAACATAGTCAATGATGCAGAGATGTTAGAAAAGACATATTTTATGTTCCACATAAATAATGTTGTCATATAGACGAATTAACAAAGAGCTATGAAAAGTACTATATACTTATATATTGTCTCATTGAAAATAAGGAAAATAATGAGCTCATAATGAAAAGTCATAAATAATGTTTTGTTGGTTATGCTCTATTCTAAGAAAGAAAATGACTACACCAATATCATTGGTTGATAAAAGATATAAAAGGGGTTCAAGATGTGAATATAGATATGAATATAATCAATGTCAAGTTTGAGACTAATGAGTTTTTTTTTGAGAATTCAGATTCTTACCAGAAGTGAGAAATAAATATGGTAATGGATATAAGATATTTCTATCATGATAAAAAATTGTGTAAGTATAATTCAAGCTAATGAAAATCTTATTTAATGCCCAAAGAGAGCATATATATGAAAGCTCCAAAAGAACAATTGCCTATGAGAATGCAATTGCAATAATTTTTGCATTTATTTTTCTAAGTCTCAGAAGTTAGAAGGATCTAGGATGAAATACATTTCTCTAGTAAGACATAAAATGAGATTCAATGCGAGATTGATAAATTTGCAGAGTTATCATCTCGAAGGGGAGAATTAAAGAATCCCAAATTTGATATTACTGTAAATCCATAAGAGTTTGTTCACATTTAAACTGAGATTGATGAATATTTCTTAAGTAACTCTATGAGATTTTAAGAAAAATCATGTTGAGACAATAACCAACGGAAATGCTAAATACATTTAAAATCACATGTAATTCTCAAGGCAGTAGAAGTTTCTTAGAGAAACTTATTTTCATTCTATACTAGATTTGTATTACACAAAGTTAATATAATGGAGATAAAAGATTTTAGTAAATCAGAAGTTTACGAAATATATCATTGTTTGGCATGAATTGGTTAGACCTTTACGGTTCAATAAAGATGCAAAAAGTAATATATATAAAGAACAAGAAGATTCTTTCGAATAATTGTTCATATGCTGCGTACTCACAAGAGAAATAGATAATAATGCTTTCACCAGCCAAAATAGATTTGAAATCTATTAATTTCTTGTAGCGGATATAAGGAGATATTTGTGGACTGATCACCCACCATGCATCTTAATAATTTTGGTGAATTCATGAGCTTTTGCCTATTAGTGTTTAAACACAAAATGCAGCGGCATTGATTTGCATCAAGCCAAAATATTCAATATTTTTCCCCACAACTGGTTTTGGGTCAGAAACCAAAATATTTCCCATCTAAGAATTTTGAATGTATAGTATACATTTCAATGCTCCACCACAGAGCTTTAAGATGAATCATTAAATGAAGATGGGAACATATGTTGGATATGAATCTCCATTGATATTTTAGACTCTAGAGCCATCCGCAGAGGATTTAAGTAAGGCTCGATTTGCAGACTGAGATTTGAATGAGTCAGATTTTTCAACATTAAGGGGAGAAAAATAAACAGCTGGATAAGAAAATGAGTGGGAATGAATTATCACTGATCCTCAGACTCAAGTATATGAATTAAAAGTCTAAAAGATAATTCATTTATATAGTTGAGTAAATCAGTTACCAGACTTATTTACTGACCCAAATAAAGTGACAAAGTCACATATACCAACTGTACATGCTCCAATAAGAATTGGTGTCCCAGAAAGGATAATATCAAACTGCTAATGAGTATTGGTTCCAAATTCTCAGAAAAGAAAAGGAGCAGAAATTAAATTGGTCAAACCGAGAAAACAAATATTTTATGAATGATCTCTAAGAAAAGACAAGACATGACAAAGAAATAAACGCAGACCTGAGACAAGATATCAATCTCAATAAGTTATGTCATGTGTGAAATAAAATGGAACCACAAAAGCAAATCGACATCGATGATATTTTGCATGCAATATAGCAGCAGTTTATATGATAAATGAGAAAGAGGATCATGAAACAAAGTCTATTGAAAAGTGTACGCAAGGAAATGATTGGCCAAATTGGAAAGAAGCAATAGACAGAAAATTGAAATCTCTAATAAAGAGAAAAGTATGTGGACTAGTAGTCCATACGACTAAATGTGATAAATCAGTGGGATTTTAATGAGCCTTTATGCTAAAATAGTATGAATCTGAGATTGATTATGAAGAGACATAGTCTCATGTGGTTAATGTAACTACTTTCAAGTTCCTTAAGAGTTTGGAAATAATAAAATGACTTGGCTTATACAATCCACTGGATGATAATTATATAAAATTCCATTATATATCCTAGTAGGATACAATCCTAGAAGGATTAATGATATTAAATTATGTTCCCGGGAACTGTAGCTATTTGATCGAATTAATACAAATTTGTTTTATGGAGTATAATCAGAAAGTGAATATTATAAGATAAGTCAATATACTCATATGTATTTATCAAAGGATCATGAATCACTAGAATTCTTAAACTCATCGAAACTCTCGAAGAGTTATCACATGTATTTTGATAAAAGTAATATGTGATCATGCGTTTGAATATAGTCAAAACTTTTGTAGAGTTATTGAAAGTCATAATTTGGAAGAAAGATCCTTACATGATTTTATATAGAGAATGCTCACATATGTTAGGTCTTGTAGTACTATATTTGAAATGTTAATTGAGCAAGTTAATGATCTTGCATTATTGAAATATGTGATTTTGTATGACAAGAAAGAAGTCATAATAGTAACTTTTATAAGAAGAGCATGAATAACTTGTCTGTACAATTATGTACAATAAGAAAGAGGACGATATGTAAAGAGATTTGGTTTGAAGTCCAAATAGACCAAAAAATTTTCATCTATGTCAAAAGGGTGTTATTGATCAGAAGTCTTATGGCGCTAGATATTATATAGCAATTAAGCGAGTATTCACGAAAGCTATACTCAAGTTCTCAAAAGATGATATATATGATTGGAATACATATCCCGATGATAATGTTTCCAGGGGGAGATAGTGTGTGGTTGTACTCTTTTTTCTTTTCATAGTTTTTATCCCATAGGGTTTTTCCATGCTTAGGTTTTAGCGAGGCAGTAAAGAAAGATAGAAACTCAAAAAGAAATTTCATATACAAAGAATGAAATTTTATTATTTCTCCATAGTCTTCTCCAAATATTAATGATATCAGAGAATTAAAGAGAATGACCAAGAATAGATCATCAACAAGACTCATGCATAACTAAAGAATGGCGATGCAATTTGTACAAATTCATTCAAGTACAGAGTAGGCGAACATATTCACCAAGACGTTATTTTCAAGGAGTCATCACATTGGATTGCATCATCTCAAGGATCTTAAGTAATATACTTATGAGGGGGAGTAATGCGTATTGCACTCTTTTTCCTTTAACTATAGTTTTTTCTATTGGGTTTTCCTATTAAGGTTTTTAATTAGGCAATATCTTAAGCGCATTACAAATCATTTTTCATAATGGACAATTCTAAGAGGAATGTTATATATTATATAGATATTCATGTAAGGCTCTATTATATTGGCCCATTAGGTTAAGTGCTTGTTATATCACCACTTATATTCTTATATAAAAGATATATCTCTATTTAGAATAAATACATAATTCTCTATTTGGAATAAACAAACAATTCTCTATTAATGTCTTCTCTATTATTGTCTTCTCTTTACAGCAACAATATAATTTTTGTCAACAATTTTGGGCTTAAAAGAAAAAAAAAAGTTAGTATTTAGGACATTCTATCTTTCGAATAATTTAAATCAATCAAATATGGGATACATTTTTTGAATATAGGTTAGTATAAGGAATCAACTAAATTTTAGAGAATACTGAATCAAACTTCATCATAATTAAACGCATAAATAAGTTGAAAAAAATTATTCCCACCAGTTTTAGAAGAGCATTCTTGTCACTAAAGTACTAAACGACTTCTTGTGAGCTGTAAAGATCCTTCCAATAGATGTCTAGGTTCTTGTGATAGCCATCGAAATCCTTTAGGTAATTTTCAATAACTTTTTAACGTCTCGCCAAATATAACTTTTTCTCAGATTTCACTCTTTTTTGGCGAGAAAGTTTCTCTGTATTTTCGATTTCTAATTTAGAATAAAATATTTTTGTGGACTTATCCTCACTTGAAGCCCAAGTAATCTTTTATTTGGCCCAATCGTTTTTAATTATCCCGGACTTTGGTTTTGTTGTCTTTAAAGTTTCATCTTCCGAGCGACGTTGCCGCGTCTAGCCTGGAGCTTTGCTTCATTGGAGTTTAACTAGTTCACTGTAAGTTTTTGTACATTAACTTCTTTTTTTTCTTATTTCGCTCATGGACGTATTACCTACTTGGCTAGGGAAGTACCTGACATCCACTTACTCTCTTTAAATTCCTATAAGTCATCTGTTTTGTCCATTGTGTAAGACTGTAAGCCAATATACATTTCATTTCAGTTCTGCTTAGTTATGAACCCATTTATTCAAAATCGTCTTAATTAATTTTCAGGTGAAATTCGTCTCTATTTAGTGATGCATAAGCATGCTCGGTCCAGATTTTGTAGTCACTTAGGGTCACATGTCTTCTATGTGTCATTTTCATAATAGAAAACAAACTTTTCATCAATAAAAAGTTCTAGAGTTTTCTGATTTATTGGAATTATTGGTAGATTTGCTTTTTATTGTGCTGGTACATCTTAATTGGTCCATCAAATCAAGTATCTACGCTCTTTCTATTTTCTACTAATCCACGCAAGTCTAACAATAGCTAAAATCTTAGTTACTTGTACGAGTCGGTTAAAAGAAAACAAAAGTCGTGACCTATGTACAATATTCGTCGCAAAATTACATGTTGTCTTTTTAATTTTGTTAAATTATTAAGAAGTTACGAGTGGAGACCCGTAAGTCTCCATGTCATCTTATTTATTTTATTTTTGTTAAATTTATAAATAGTTATGATTGGAGCGTAAATCTCCATGTCGTCTTGTTATTTACTTTCGTTAAATTATTAAAGAGAAATGGGAGGCCCGTAAATCTCCACGTCCAAACTTGGACGCTAATCCCTCCCGCTTTTCCCAAGCAAGACTCGAATTCGAATTTGAGAACACAACCTCATTTACATCTTTTGGGGGGCAAAAAGATGGGCACCATCTCGACCAAAAGACCTACACTTGGTTTCATGTTGTTTTCTTGTTATCCATTTACATACTTCTTTACTTCTCTATGACGTTAGATAGAATTCTAAGAGGGTGGTTTTGGACAAATAAATAAATAAATAAATCATTTTTGAATGTACACACACATCTATACTAATATTATTTCCAAGGTACATTTTTAAAAATACTTGAAAAAATCTCTTATTTACAATCATGCCATTATTTTTGTTTGGGAACATATTTATAGTAATTTTTACATTTTTCCAATATTTATTATTCCTAATTACTAAAAATTTTGAAAGATTCTAGGATTTTATTTCAAAATTTTAGGATTTTAGTTTCCAAAATTCTATGATTTTAGTTTCCAAAACTGTGGACCAACTAAAACATAAACAAAATGACAAAATGAATGTATACCTTATATTTTATTTGAAAGAAAATTATATTATTATTATATAAGTTTATAAAAAAATTTAGGAACACAACATAAAATATAAGAGTTAATATATTTTAAATTTCATACTAAGTTTTATATAATCCAAATATCGCTATTTGTTTTTTTATATTATATAAATTTATTAAGCTATAAGTTTGACAAATAATATAATTCTTAAAATTACAAAATTATCCGATCAAAACAAAATATGAATTATAAATAATATAACCTTTCTAATTCTAACATAAAAAATTAACTCATACAATAAACAGTCTCAATCAATATATTAATCTTTATAATTCTAAAAATTATTGTTTTTAAAAAAATTTGTTATTCTACATAAACACGGGTTAAAAAACTTAACCCCATACGAAGAGAGGATAAAATCTTAGAATCTAAAAAAAATTTAGAAACACAACATAAAATATCTATTATTTACGATTCATGCAATTGAGTAATTATATTATAGAGGATTTTGCTAGTTTTGAACCATTTTATTAGCTAAATTCCAAACATAGACCCATATTGAACAATAAGCAAAAATAGACCCTAAGGATATAGAAATTACAGTTGACACCTTTTCGAACAAACAAAAAAACAAAATCGGAAATGACAGCGATAACCCTGTGAAGTCTCCTAACGAAGCCTTCTTGGTTAACTTCGTTTGACATCTACCTAGTAGACACCAAAAGAAGTGTACTCTCTATTTCCATCTTAAATATTAATTATAAAATAAATAAAAAATAATTTGTAAACTTTTTTGGTTTCATTAATAAAATCATATATATTTTCATTTATATAAATTGAAACTACACAGAAATATGTAGATTAAGACCTGCAAAAGTCAACTAGGATAATTTCTGAACTTTAGGGCTTATGGTAGTAGACTTCAAACGATGTCTTCTTGGTTAACTTCGTTTGACTACTATATAGTAGACACCAAACGAAATCTACTACATAATAATATAAAAAATTTTAATTAGAAAATAGGAAAAAAATAATCTGTAAACTTTTTTGGTTTAATTGATAAAACCATGGATATTTACATCAATATAAATTGAAATTACATAGATATATGCAGATTAAGACCTGTAAAGGTCTACTAGGGTAAATTATGAAATTTAGGATTTATAATAGTAGACTTCTAACTTCGTTTGAAAGTCTAACAACAAACCAAACCAGAAATAAGAACCGATTAATTAGCCTAACCGGATTATGTACACATGTATATAACCTTGAAGGTAACCCTAATTTACAGAATTACTACGGCGGCGCTCTCTCTCTCTAAAAACACCGGTCTCTTTCTAAAACATCGTTATCTATCTAAAGATCCGGTAATTTTCGGTTTTCTTCTGCATTTCCGGTCATCTTCTTTGTATCTGTCTTTTGTTTCTTGTTATGTGTACAAAGGGATGGGGTGGTACAGCTACAGTCAACCGTCGAGTAGTTCGAGGTGTTTGTGGAGTGATGGAATACCAAAAGTGAGCTCCAGTCCCTATAGTCCATATACTGAAGTAGGAAAAAAAGGAATTCCTCACCGATGTGTATGAAGTTTGGTGCCTGTTGTGAAAGTATCGACTTGGGAAAATAATAATCCTAATAGGATTTTTTCTGGATGCACGAACTACAAGGTAAGAGACCGGCCTCGTGTTCTTTGTTTCTGATTTAAATGATGGTACGTTGTGTAATGTGTAATGTGTTTATATAGGACGGTAGACAGCACATATTCAAGTGGTGGGATGAGGCTATGATGGAGGAATTCCAAGATCTAAGAAGTTCCATTGAAAACCAGGTGGCTGTCAGTGAAAATAGTGATGATATATCTCGGGTTCATGCAGAGATTTCCCAACTAAAGAAGCTCATTCAGGCGAAGAGATCTGGAGATGTCGAGCTGAAGAAAGTGACTGTTGGCAGTGCATTTCTCGTAGGCCTCATCCTCACAGGGTTTATCTTTTGTGTTTGTCTTTGCTTGAGGAAATCGTAGTTTATAATGCGATTAATATGTATAATTAATGACTGTTTAATTAATATGTATAATTAATGACTATGTAATGTTGCCAGAATAATGATGATAATCAGATCATTAGTATTATAATTTCGTGACATATGATTAATTAATATTGCTAATTCTAACCTAAATTGACTTGACTTTATACTGAAATAAAATTGGAAGAATTAGTAGGCTTCACCTGAAGTCTGAAATTCAAATTAACCATATATGTCTATAGGTGGGAATGTAATGAATTGAAGGTAAGAAGAATGAGTAGACTTCACTTGAAATCTGAAATTCAAATTATCCTTAATTGCATTTGGCGGGAACCGGAAAAGCTAAATAGGCGGGAATGTAATAAAAATGTATGAAGATTTAGTATACTTCACCTAAATTCTGAAATTCAAATTAACGCTAACTGAGTATAGGCGGGAATCTGTATAGCTAAATAGTCGGGAATTTATTAAAAAGTTGAATACTTAGTAGATTCACATGAAGTCTGAAATTCAAAATAACCGTAATTGACTATAGGCGGGAACCGGTATTGCTAAATATACGGGAATTTATAAAAAAAGTTGGACAATTAGTAGACTTCACCTGAAGTCTGAAATTCAAATTAACCCTAATTGACTATAGGCGGGAACCGGAATAACTAAATAGGCGGGAAATTATTAAAAAGGGATTTGATATCGGTTTATTTCGTAACCCTAACCAGAATAGAACAATTGAACCAATTGAATTTCTGATAAGTAAATCGAGATAATTTTGGTAAAAGAAACTATATTTTACACGTTTACATTTATTGTGCGGGTTAAAGAAAAAAAGAACCGAAATTTTCTCTCGATTTCACCATCGTTATAGCTTCTGTTTCGCCGCCGCCATATTACTACAGCTCCGATACTGTTACTCGCTGCAGCCATATTTCTACATCTTCGATACTGTTACTCGCCGGTAATCTATTATATATAAATCTCCGATATTCAAGCCCTTTTCGTCCTATTTATCTATCTATTTTGACCTCTAATCAGTTTATGGTTTTGATGTATGGTTTGGCGGTCATGTCTGCTGTTTCGCGCTGGTGATTGTAGATCACGTCTGCACCTTTACTACCGATAGCTGTATTCACCGGTTATCTTCTTTCTTCTGCTCATTAACTCCTCTTTCGGAAGTATAGATTTTGAAAGTATAATTCAAAACAACCACCGTTGACTGGAGACTTCGATTGTTGACTACTATGGTAGACTTCTGGTATGATAGGAGACTTCGATTGTTGACTTGTAGTAAATTGTTAAGTAGACTTGCATAGGAGAGTTATATAGTAGACTTCTATAGTAGACTTATGTGGAAGAGTTGAGTAGCAGACTTGAGTAGCAGATTTGTGTAGTAGACTTGTATATGAGACTTGTATAGAAGACTTCGTAATTAGATGCATTTTTTCCGGTGTGCAGAATGGAGACACCTGTCTTTCCCCAAAGTTTTTTCACAAAGGGTGATGAACCCTTACCTCTGAAAACCATCGGTTACTACAGCAATAATACAAAGTTGTTTACTGCACTGTCGGAGCTACTGGGGGAGGATAAGTGGGTAGAGCTCAGTGAATCGAAGTTGGGGGTTTTTTTAAAGTTTCACAAACTTGATTTCGGTTGGGCATCTCGGCTGGTTCATTATATGCTCGGGTTTCAGATATCTTGCAACAAGAATTACGAGATATGGAGTCTCATTAGTGTAAACCCATTGAGATTTTCATTGTTGGAGTTTGAATATCTCACTGGTCTCAATTATCAATACGTAGAAGACTTGGAGCAGCCCGAAGTTGAGGTTACTGAGGAGCTTACAGAATTTTGGGAAAAGCTTGGAGTGCATACGTTGGGCCGAGTATTGACAAACTTACCCTTGCATGTAGCCTTGCGTCCACATGGCCTTCAGGAAGATCGGATTCGGCTGGGATATCTAGCTATCTATGCTGGTTTTATAGAAGCCCGTAAAAGTAAGTACCCACTCGAGAAAACATGGCTAGGCTAGTGATGGATTTAGATGAATTTGAGAGATACCCCCTGGGGAAGAGTAGCTTTCACGAACTTAATCCAGTCCGTGAAAGAAAAAGATATGACTAAGAGCTATACCATCGACGGGTTTGTTGAAGTTCTCCAAGTATGAGTATATTACGCAATGCCAGATTTTGCTTCCGTGTAAGGCGAGCCCATTGACAAGGCAACTCCACCTATTTTGGGTTTCTGCGGTTCCAAAGGTCGACAGAATGTTAAAGAGGCTATGGTAAAACAGATAAACTACACATCTAACTCAATTATTAGGTTGTTAGGTTTATGTGTTGGTCTCCAATAATTTGTTTCTTGAATTTGTTGTAGACCCGTTTCAACAATTTTTTCAAGAAGGACTCTGTCACTGATATGTTCCCAAAGTAGGATAACGAAGAAACAGACGATGCAATCGACAACATTATAAAAGCAATGTTTGGGGAGTTTGATTGTCCGTGGAAGTGGAAGAAATCTGATTGGGTGCCATTCGGACTGACGATCTCCAACAATGTGAAGCCGGAGCCTGTTGGGGACAACAAAAGAAAAGGCAATTCAGAAGAAGAAATCCGAAAAAGGCACCGTCCAGAGCCGGCGATGTCAGAGGGTTCAGTTGGGCCTGATCTCGTGGAGACAGTGAAACATGAGTTGCAGCATTGGAGCACAAGGATAGTTTTAGCGATTAAGGAGGGGTTTGCGAGAAGCGAGTACCAGCTGAAACTCCTTACTGATAAGATGGAGGGTTTAGAGCACAAAATGGAAGTTGTGGAGCAAAAAGCTGGTCGATGTGGAAAAAAGGGTCAAAGAAGTAAGAACAGAAGAACAAGTGAAGTCAAACGAAAAAACCGAAGATGCAGGACAGGAAGATGAACTACCTCCTCGGGTTAGTTCCGAATCCTTGATAGTAGAAAATAGGAAAACCAGGGGAAAAAGAAATATGAGAAAATAGAGTTGTTGGTTGGTTTGTCTGGAGTTGTTCTATATTAACTTGTTTCTACATTAAAGTAGAGTTCCGAATGTTTGATATTTGGGTTTGTGTAGATTTGTTCTATATTAACTTTTTTCTACATTATACTATTTGCATTATATCTCTAGTTTCCCTTTAATTCTTAGTAATTATAACCCAATTTGCAGAAAAAACCAGCTCCAAGTGAGAGTGTGAACTGTCGGAAAGAAGAACCAAAATCTGAAGATCCAAAAACTCCTTACCCTCCATCACCTGCGGTATGGACAGCAGCTCGAGAATCAGCACCCCCATTACAAAGTTCCGAGTTTCTTGGGGTCAACATTCGAACATAAGCCGATTTGGAAGCTCAAAACGAAAAACAAGATGTTCGAAAACAAGCTGCTATACTTGCTGCCCATGCAAAGTGTGATCGGAATTAGCAATTGGCTGCATCACAGCGTAGTCCTTATGTGGGAAATAGCAGGATAAAGGTCATCATTCCAAACAAGCCAACAGAAGTCCACCACGAACGTGGTGG
Source organism: Sisymbrium altissimum (assembly GCA_900406495.1). Classification (NCBI taxonomy): domain Eukaryota; kingdom Viridiplantae; phylum Streptophyta; class Magnoliopsida; order Brassicales; family Brassicaceae; genus Sisymbrium; species Sisymbrium altissimum. The sequence continues at coordinate 52,471 of OVBI01000681.1, forward strand.
ATACAATCCTTTCGCGCCGGTTGATAAATAAAAGCTGAAAATTCTAGTTGACTTTCTGAAACTTGATCCGTAAGTCATTAGACCTTCTACTAACATATTATAGTAAAGTCTTATTTGTCATAATCATTCGTATCAGTCCTTTTTGCAGTACTTATAGTAAGAAGGAGAAAACTGTGGCAGCGAAATGGTGGTGGCCTGTGGCTTCTTCGTACCAGAAAAGGATGGCTAAGAGATACGGTAAGATATGATTTGATTAGACTTCTTTAGCAGACTTATATATGAGACATCGTTGTCAAAATCTTATATTGATTTACATTTTACTCTTTCTAACACATGGAAGCTGTACTAAATTTATTCAGGCTTCGATTTGCTAAGCATCCGGAATGGTTCAGATCATAGAGAATTTGCTTCCCTGACAGTACTTTTTCACAGGTATGGACTGCAAAGTACAGCGAATTCGTCCAGTCCACGAGCAATCCAAATGGTTCAGGGAAATTACTGCATGCCGGTTCATTTAGTTACCACGCAGGAGAAGCGCCACTTTACTGCAGGACGAATAAGACATGGGGCTTGAAGTGGATGACATATACGCATCTTTGAACGTAAATAAGGATCATTGGATTTCTCTATGGATTTCCATTCCGCGTTGGCACATTGTCGTTTGGGACAGCATCATTACACACGCCTGTGATGAAAGCATTGCCAACGCTGTTGAGCATATTGCTGTAATGCTTCCTTATCTGATGCGTGAGTTAGCTACTACTGATAATGACACGTACACATATGATAGGTACACGCACGAGCGGATCAAAGAGGCAATGCCTCAGAACAAACATCAAGGTGATTGTGGTGTGTACTGTCTGAAGTACATTGAATGCCATGCCCTGGGATTGGACTTTCCGGCAACTCTGTGTGATGCAAACATCAAAGCAATCAGAGAGAAGATTGCAGCAGAAATGTTTGATGAGATAGACTGTCGTGGGCCGGATGAACAACTTTGGAACTAGGATGAGTTGGATCTATATGAGTCACGCTGACTGCATAGGCAGGGAAGTACTTTTGACCCGTCTGATCGGCTGAGATTCTATTTTTTTTTGTTCTACCTATCAGACAACCATTTCACATTTCGCAGACTTCATTAGTAGACTGCTACTCGGACTCTGAATTTAGTTCAGTTATTAACAGACTTAATGAGCAGACTTCATTTGTAGACTATCGTAGTAGACTTCTACCCGGAATATATTTATAATATAGTTAGTAGTTGACTTCTCCGTTCTACTGTCGTTGCATTTAAACCAACAAACAACATCATTATCGTGATTTTAAAAATGTCTTATTAGTCATGTCGCGCCTTTTCACATCCCGTAAATACGTTGACTGCTTCACGTCATTAATACAAATGTGTGGTTATTACGTGCCTTTTCAGTTTTTTTCTCTATAAATTTTGGTCATGAACTTCTTCTTCTTCTTTTATTACTCAGAAATTTTGGTCATTAACTTCTCCTTCTTCTTCTGTTACTTAGAAATTTTGGTCATGAACTTCTTCTTCTTCTATTACTTCTGGGCGGTTCAGATCATCTAAAGAAATGGATTACAACTTCCTACAAGATGCAAACAGGACAACTACTAAGTGGCGATTCAGAGTTAAATTGCTCTGTGCCTATTCCTATTTCATCACTTCCATTGGCCTGTTCTGGTCGTACATTGTAGCCTATGAACATGTAAGTAAGAATAAGTCATTTGTTTCTTTGTTAGAATAAGTCGTATTAAAATATTGGTCTATGATGTTAATATGGAAAGAAACCAAGATGGAGATGGTAATTCCTCGGCGGAAGTGCCAAGATTTGATGGGTTGGAGACATTTGAAGGGAGTTGGGTCGAAATATCCAATATTGCTGTCACCAAGCGAGTTTCAGGCTTCAAACCAACGAGGTCCGACTACATGCTCCATGCTACTGCATCAACGGTGGGAAAGAAAATCAAACCTATCAACGATATGCACTACATAGAGTTTGTTGGTATTGAAGACATTCGGGGGTTCGATATCGATACAAACGTTGCTATTGGTAAATCTATTTGGACATTCAATAATGTGTTATTACTATGTGTTATTTCTATTTGATGCATGTTAGTTGAACTAATTTATTTTGCAGATACGATGGGTGTGATGTATCACTCAAGCCATTTAGTCGTTGATGTTGCTGATCCTTCATAGACATCCCAAGTTTTCCACATCCGTGACGCAAGGGGCAACAATATCCGGTGTGTTACTTACAGTTCATGTGCTCATTAGTTCACAAGAGGGCTATTTACTTGTGATGATGCACATCTAATTGTGGTTCTAACGTTCTGGAAGATTAAGAGATATGGAAGTGACGCGGATGACTGTTGGCTTGAGTCTGAAGATGGTTTATCGGACCTGCGGATTAACCCTAAACTGGATGAGGTTGCAGCCTTCAGGAACCAGTATGAAGCTCTGACTGACGAACAAGAACCGCCTCTGGTACAGCCGGAGACTCTGAGGAGAACGAATTGATTGGCATTTCAAAGCTTTGACTGGAACTAATCTAGTAGACTTCGTACGTAGACTTATTTTGCAGACTTTGAATTATGTTGTTTTCAATCATACTTATTTCTATGTTGTTTTAAATCAGACTTATTGCTATGTTGTTTTTAAGCAGACTATTTTCGGGTAATGTTAATTATTCTTATTAACTTATTTAGTAAAAAATCCTCTTACGACAAATAGTAGAAAAGTTTCATGATAAGTCAATATTTATTCAGTTCGGCTTACATAAGAACAGAGTCTACTGAGTAGACTTCATATGTAGACTTCATTTGTGGTTCAGAGTAAACTTCTTACGTATACTGCTGTTGGAGTATGCCCACTTCTACTCTCCGTCACGCATAGCCTAATAAAGAGGGAAAATAAGCGTCAATGAACTATAAACTAAACATAACTAACCTAACCTAATGCACACAAATCACTTAAACATTTATTCCGAGTATGTCTAGATTTCTTGCATTTAGAACAACTGTATTGCTTGGGCTGATTTCTTGGTATTGACCCTCGTTTCCTGCCATGTTTGCCACCTAGACTTCTTTGGTCTCCCACGAACACGTTTCAAAACAGGAGGTAAACATGGTATTGCTGGGGCAATAGACTCATCAGTGTTTTTAGGATAAATGTTATAAGCGTATGTAGCAAACAAATACTCCTTTCCACAGCACGGATGGACAAGATTAGACATATGCATACGAGTCGCTGTTGAAGCTGCAATTGCATGTGAGCAGGGAATATTTTCAACATCAAACACACCACATGCACAAGTTCTGGCTTCCAAATCAACAACACAGTCACAAGAGCCACCCTTCACATTGAAACACCAGCCATCTATGCATTCAACCGACATCATATCTGCATAATGCTCATGAATAGCCAACAAATACTCAACTCCCCGGCTATGGATTGTTGTCAGACTCAATACACATTCTCGCCTTTTCCAAAACCACTTGCCTACCTTCTCTCTACTAAACTCCAAAAGAAATGATATTGAAAATCCTCTGGCATATTTAAGTGCAGTGTTGATAGATTCCGCAATGTTGTTCGTCTTTATGTTGTATCTATCTCCAGGGCAGTAAACTCGGCTCCATAACGATGGATCAGCCTCCTCCAAATATGCTGCAAGTTGAGGATTTATATTCCTTATGTTGTCCATGTTCCTGTTATAATCCGCAACTGTATGAGCATATGCAGCGCCTCTCACCAAGTACATAAGGTGATTTCCATGAAATTTAGACATTATGTTTTGTTAAAGATGGTAATAGCATATCCCTCGTGTTGTCCAAGGAATAACAGTGGTACATGTTTTATGTATCGAAGAGTACCGGTCAGAAACGATAAATATAGCATGTTCATCTGAGAAACATGGACACAGTTTTTTGAAAAACCACTCCCAAGATTCATCATACTCCGAGTCCACAATTCCAAAGGCCAACGAAAAAATCTGAAAGTTAGCATCCTGACCAGCTGCCACTAGTAAACCACCTCCGTATCTCCCGGTCAGATGAGTCCCATCAACGACAATAACTCGTCTCAAATACTTAAAATCAGCTATTGATGCTCCGAATGATATTGAAAGGTATTTAAACCGATTCTGCTTATCACGTACTAGCTCAGTGACACTTCCCAGGTTTGTTTCCTCTATTTGCCGCAAATAACCAAGCAGCTTTGCATATCTTTCTTCCGCTGTTCCCCTCACCAACTCTTGGGCATATATCAAAGCTCTGTACGAGGTGGTATATCCATCTTCATACCAAACATTGTCCTCATTGAATCTTCTATATGCTCTGGGACTATACCATCAACTATTCCAACAAGCTCTATGAAAAGCCTTGCAATATATTTAGGTGTGCAACGTCTACGTTAAGCTACTCGGTCCGCCACAGAACATGTATGAACCTTGACATATTTTGTCCCGAAGAACGTTTTTCCTTCGTTCTTCACAGTCACTCTAATCCTCCATCTGCATCCTTTGACATTACAGTTTGCCACAAACTTGGACTAGTCGACTTCACTACTCTAAAAGCGAATATTTGCATCACAGCGGTCAAACGCAGTGCTGATAAAAGTTTATCCTTGGATCAGAAACTCCTTATTTTCTCCAAATTGTCAGACCGATAAGTTTTGAATCCGCCTGCCTGACCACCAAAGTAAGTATTGACATCTTCAAATTCAAACGTGATATCCTCTCCATCTTCATCTTTAAGTTTCCCGAACTCACTATAATCCACATCACCGCCATCAGTGTGGGAACGAGATTTCACACAATGTATTTTCGGAAAGTAAATTCGATAATTAGGTCCCAAATTTTCTGGAATGAGAAACCTCTTGAAAGATTTTGGTAGATTTCCGCGAAAGTGAAGAATAAGAAAAAGGAAGGATAAGAATACGATTTTATTGCTGAATCTCAAATAAGTAGTAAATCGTATACGTATTGAGTATGATGAAGTGTGTCGGTCAGCTCGGTAGCCAGGAGGGTAGTTTTTACCGCGCTGACTAGCATATACCGTCCAGCTCGGCAGGAATGGTGAAGGAAACATGCATCTTACTGCTCCAAGCTTCCATACCGAGCTGGACAACAATGCCCAACTTCTGGACCCTATAACTTTCTCGTATGAACTCCGTTTGATCTGATTCTTCTTCCATGAGCTTCATAATTGAGTAAAGAACATTTTCCATGTGGTTTCATATTCAAAAGCCTTATGTTTTGGAAGATACACCTCGATCATGGAACATATATCCTTTTCAGCTCGGAACTCTCTGAAAACGTCATCCAGCTCGGTTTCCAGGTGGGGAAGGATTCTACTGAACTGGATGCATTATGCTGTCCAGATCGGTACCAAATTGGGCAGGTGATACCGAGCTGGATGCATCATGACAGCCAGTTCGGTAGATTTGTACCGAGCTGACTGCTCTGTGCTGTCCAGATCGACGTTCTGTGGCAAGTGCTTGGCAAAACATACATTCAGGTCGTGTGTGTTAGTCAGCTCGGTAGGATTTAGTGCCAAAACACCGAGCTGGCTGTCCTGAAAGCCTGGTTGATTGCCTTTTACTTTAACTTTCGTCGGTTTATCGGAGGAATCGTTCAAAGGACGAAACAATCAGCTAAACACGATGGAGAGATGCCAGTCAGCTCGGTATCACTAGCAGGTCTTG
>OVBI01000682.1:0-15586 GCA_900406495.1 Sisymbrium altissimum
TAACGTTCCCGTTTCTTTGAGCCTTGTCCTAAACCATTGCGGCAAGAAAATCCCATCTGGTTTCAAATGTGCCTAAGGGATATGGATTTCAAACTTAATGGAGATCCTAATTATTGCTGTAAGTTCTTGTTTTAAAGTTCTTGTTTTAAAGTTTCTGTTTTATTCTACCATCATCTACTATTATACTTTGTTACATGTTCTATCAATGAAATAAGGTATTTTCTTCAAAATTAATCGTCTTATGGCCTTTTCTTACAATTTCTAAGTTTTGTATAACACCATACCATCCCAATTGCAGCCACTCGACCTCGAAAGTCCCTCACGACCCAAAGCCAACATATAATCGGAAATTCTCTCATGGTCTGAAGTCACATACGATCTTAAGATCCCTCACGGCCGGAAGCCAATATACGATCAAAGCCAATATATACATAACCCGTACTTTCTTTAAATTAATCTTGTCTTAGTTCATTTCCTTATCTACTTTCCATTTTAATGCATTTCTATAAACGTTTTCAACCTATCATTCTTAAGCTACTCAAGAACCAATTCACCATTTCTCAATTAACATATCAATGTAGATATGCCGTCAATCTAATCAATCGGACGTGCCAAAATCCTATGAATACAATGAACGTTCATCGACCCTTTAAGTATCACCTTCGAAGAACGAAGAACAAACTTTTCATAAAACACTACAACCATGAACTAATACTGAAATTATGGATCAATAAAAAATATTGATCATGAAGCGTTGCCACGAATTACGTCACCACCTCAATTGAATTTACAAGATTTGAAGACTTTAAACTTGCTGGCATTTTTCTGGCAAAAAATCCTGTGATCCTCCTTGTTTGATCCTCCATATCGAACTTCTTCCTTTAAAAACCTGTTTGCGCTCTCACTTCTCTCTAAAGCTCGTTTTGTGATCTGTGACAAAAATGACTGTGAGTTAAAAGCATTGGATTACTTTAAGTAAATAGGTTACTGGCTATAGGTTGTTATTTGCTAAATTATCTTGGATTTACAATATGCTTTCGTTACTTTAGAGTTCTGAAGCTGTGTTTGCAACGGATCAATATTCAGCTTCTGTTGAAGATTAAGCAATGCCACGTTGTTCTCGAGAGCTCCATGCAATTGGGATGGTTCCTAAGAAGAGAATGTAGCCATTGGTTGACACAAAATCATATTAATTGCCAGTCCAATCTGCATCTGAGTAGGCATGAAGAGTCATGGGTGAGTGTATTCGAAGTAAGATGCCATGAGATGCAGTTCTTGAGAGATATCGTAAGATTCCCTTTGCTGCTTGCCAATAATGATTGGTGGGAGTGTGCATAATTGGGAGAGATGATTGACACTGTAGGAGGTGTAAAGACGAGTTAAAGCCAGGTATTGTAAACTCCGAATCACCATGCGGTATACCTGCTCAAACTATTTTGTTGATAACTTCGCGAAAAGGATATGGAAAGCTAATTTTCAAGAGATTTTCCCAAAAAACAGACAAAAGTCACGATTCTTCGAGCATAAATGCTGTCAGCTCGGCATTTTGAAGGTTAGCTAACCAGCTTGGCATACTGTCCAGCCAGAAATGCCGAGCTGTCTGACATCCTTCGAGATTCCCAGCTGATCGTCCTGTTTTCCGAGCGGTTTGTCCGAATAACCGATAAAAATCGCAATTCTTCGAGCAGGATGCTGTCAGCTCTGCATTTTAGAGGTGAGCTGACCATATCATCATTCTTTCCAGCCAGAAATTCCAAGCTGGCTGACATCCTTCGAGATGTCCAGCTTATCGTCCTGTTTTTCGAGCGGTTTGTCCGAAAAACCGATAAAAGTTGTGATTCGTCGAGCAGGATGCTGTCAGCTCGGCAGAAAGAGGAGAGCTGACCAGCTCGGCATTATTTCCAGCCAAAATGCCGAGCTGCCTGACATCCATAGAGATGTCCAGCTGATCGTCCTATTTTCCGATCTGTTTGTCCGAAAAACCGATAAAAGTCGCAATTTCTCGAAGTAAGACCAGCAGCTCATCAGAGGCTATGAACCAGCTCGACATTCACTCCTTCACCATAAATGCCAAGCTGGTTGGTCTTCTGCCAGTCCAGGAGGTGTCCAGCTGATCATCAGGTCCCAGTTTCCCTTGATCTTCCCTGGATACGCAACCAGCTAGGCAGTTCGCCTTGGGCATAACCAGCTTGGCAAAAACAGTGCACCAGCTCAGCATTCCACCCTTTCCATGGAAATGCCGAGCTGAGTGACTCATGCCATCGTCTGCCCATCAAAATGCTGAGCTGACCTGTTTTGTAACCCAAAATGCCGAGTTGGATGCATAAAATCGAGAGGAGAAAGAACTGGAGACCAGCTTGGCATTTTTCCCTCAGGAAATTCCGAGCTGGATGATGAATGCGTTCAGGAGGAAGCCAGCTCGATATTTAACTTCCCAGGGAGTTATGCCGAGCTGGTTGATCATTTTGACACTTCCAGGAGCTCTTTCGGGGACTTATCGATTTTTTTGTAGACTTTCCGATGTTTTTATCGAACTTCGCATTGTTTTCGGAAAGCATAATAGCATTTCTATTTACCGAGAATGACAGAGGGTTAACTTGAGTCAAACCAGAAAGTCAAACCGGAAAATCAAACCAAAGAAATTGCTGGACCAATGATAAATGCTGAGCTGAATGGAAGATTCTCGCATGATCCTTGTAGTCAGTGGAAAAAGTAAAGATATAAGCTCCCACATCAGAAATTTGGCTAGTTTAGTCTTAGAGTTGTCTACTATAAATACATATTGATGTACAGCCTTCAAGGCAAACTTGAATAATTGGAAATTCCATACTTTCGGATTTGGCAATAAAAATCATTATCTTTTTCGTGAATCTTTATTTTTCTGTTTATCTTTACTTTTGCGAAAAATACTTTAATATCTTTCGTGAGCTTTCTCTTTCCGGAAATTTTGGGACCTAACAATCGATTTATTTTCCGAAAACACGTTATGTGAAATCTCGTTTCCACACCAATAATTATTTTTTTTCTTTTTATAGTTGAATGACTAAAAAACGTAACTGTTATTTCTATTTTGGATTGAAGATGCCATGACTCATTCTTAGTTTGCAGTTCTCAAAATTAGGACGTCCATTTCATCGAGTTCCTCCTTATACTTCTTCTCCTCCTCAGAAACCTTGTCTATCACCAAATCTGGTATCCGAATCCAGAATTCTTTAATCTTAAAGCGAGAAATCATAAAGTCGAACAAGATAACAATTGACAGAAGGGGAGACATATTGGAGAACCAGCGACCTGCAGGATATGGAAATCGAGAAGAGGCGACGGCAACCTCAATTTCAGAGTTAAGAAGCACTCTCGAAGTTTTGCAAAAGAAGAACGAGGAGCAGGAAAGGCTAAATGGGTCATAGCAGGTGGATGTTTTGTGGAAGGAAGCAGGGTCGAGAACCAAATCCCTTCAAGGAAGACGTCTCGACTTCACAACTCTGATTGGCGGGACTTCCACAAGGTATGATCCCCGACACAGCGGCGAGAAAACTCGTTCGACGCAGAGACCTAACCTCACGAGTCCACTTGGATTACAAGAGAATCGACATACTGGAGAACCATCTGCAACAAGTACCATAATCAACGGTACGCAGCAGCAGGAGAAACCCTTTTCCAAAGATCAGCCAAACAGAAATGAATCAAGGGAAGAGGAGCACGCTTCAGATCATGATGAAGACCTAATAGAAGAATAGCAGACCCTTGCACAGTGCAATCAGGAGGAAGAAGCTTGGAGAGCGGAATACGTAGAAATCCGAAAGGCGATCAGAGAGAGTGAGATTGATGGATTACGTAAGCAACTCATCCGGACTACCGATGAGATAAAGATTGTAAAATCTCAAGTTCATCCTGCGACCAGCTTGGCTCCTGAGATAGATCATGTCTTTGAGGAAAATCAGAAGACTTCATTCACCAAACTAATCACACAAGCAAAGCTTTCTAATCCTGGAAAGATTAAGAATCCATCTTATGACGAAAACTCTGATCCAAAAGCTCACATAACGGCTTTCTGGATTGCTATGCGTGCAAAATTCAACAAAGAAGAAAAAGATGCAGGCTTCTGCCTCTTATTCGTCGAAAACTTGAAAGGAGCCGCCCTCGATTGCATCTCACGACTAGAAAAGAACTCCATTAACAGTTTCAGACAGCTATTACGGCTTTTTGTAAACAGTACTCAAGGTACATGAGCCGAGAAATGTCTAACGCTGATATGAAGTCCTTATCACAAGGGCCAACCGAAACCCTCAAGCATTTCATGGAACGCTTCAAGTCAGCACTCTCAAAATTTGATGAGATTAGCGACATAGCTTAACTCGAAGCACTCTAAAATTTGCTCTTTCATTTCCAAGTGGAAATGATGTTCAACACTCCACTCACGATCCACGACGCAATCCACAGGGCTTCAGGCTTTTTGAAGCTTGAAGAATACGTAAGGATCCTTTCTCAAAAAAATCGGACAGCAAAACCAACAACTAGGAGCACGACTCCGGCACGAACAACCTCGGCAGGCAGGAAAGGAAACTCATACATGAACTTCAAAGGAGGAAAGACCGGATGAGCTCACAACTATCAAGTAGGATTGGGGCAATCCCCTTTAGGCTTTATATGACCTCAAGGAGGAGCTGGACGAGGAAAAGCTCTATGGAACACTTAGACCAGAGGAGAAAACTACAATGAGAAAGCTTTTTGCGATAATTATCAAATTTACGGGCATTGAACTTTTAATTTATGAACGCTGGAAACTACGTTAACCGCATAGTTCCTAGCACGAGACCTCGGAAACACAGCAAAGGATTTGGAGGTTCAAGCTCAGGAAAACTCAAACTTTGTAAAACAACAACGAGCAAGCTGGGAAAACTCCTGAAGGATAAAACCCAGAAACTCCAAAGCGAGGAAACATCATGAGAAAATAATCGAAGAAAAATTCATGGGTGGTTTCCAGTACTATGTGGATACCATTTTCTCGATCGAAGCCTTCGAGAGGGAAATTGAGATCAGTTCAAACTTGCCTCAACATCCCCTTTCATAAGATTTCGAAATCTCCTTTGAGGAAGAAGATCCGATGGGAGTCCATCATCTACATAACGATCCCCTTGTTTTTCAGCTCATAATGAGTGATGTCGATGTGTAAGAGTACTCATCAACACAAGAAGCTTGGTATATGTAGTCTTGCGAGCCCCATCTGCGCACCAAAAGGTATAATTAACAAAATAGAAACTAAAAATTTATTTAGAATTTAAATTTAATTATATTCCATATAAATATATTCAAAGATAAAATTTATATTTTGTTATCTATAATTTTTGGATAAATTATTATTAAGAAACACTTGAAATACCCCAAAAAAAAAATCTCTTATAGTTTCAATATTATTTTTACTTTACACATTTTTCTTTTTTTCCAACAATACAACATATCAAAAAGAATTTAGAAAGATTCATTAATCTAACATGGTGGTACCGAATCAGCATGAAAAACTTTCAAAGTGAGAACTATAACATTGCGCACCAACTTGTTTGTCTTTGCGTTATTTGGGCTTGTAATAAGTTTGATGGAAATTTGGTTGAAAAACTTCTTCATACATGAAATTCTTTTATATGCGTCGTGAAAGCCGGCCAATCCTTAGGGTTAAGCACTATATTAACCTAGTCAGGGTAATATGTAGCAAATACTACTTGCTGATGTTACAGATCTTCCATACATTCCATTACCCAAATTAAGGATTCAAATTCTGCATGTAAGGGTGTTAAAATTCCTCGATTATTACGAGACTACATCCTTCTTTTCACCATCCATTCTTTATTACAATACCAACTTTGGCCTAAGAAATATCAGATGCCTTCCAAGAACCATCTATAAATCACAACCAACCATCACTCATTGTACTAAAATGTGGAAAAAAAAAACATCGCACCTCACTCTTTGTATATGTCAGCTGAGTCTTTTCACATAATTTGTCTTCAGTTTCTGTAATACTGAGAATCTCATCAGGATTTCTATCCTTATTTTGTTATTAAAGATATTTTTATTACTACCTTTTTATAAATACCAAATTATCCATGGAAAATAATTATTTTCAATTCTTTTCGGAAATTTTATATTAATTCTTATATTTTGTATTTTTCAATTTCATATTAATTTATTTTACATTTTTCAGTTTTTTATATTTTTATAACTTATATTTTCTCTTACTTTACTTTTTTACTTTATAGTTTTTTATAATTTTTATTTTTTTTCTTTACTTTTAGTCATTCTTATTTTTGGAATTTCTAGTTTTTTAGTTTCATTTTTTTTCTTAGTTTTTGTATTTGAAAACCAATAATTCTTTTTCTTTTTATAGAAGAATGATTTTTAAAAACGTAACTGCTATTTCTTTTTTGGATTAAAGATGACATGACTCATTCTTAGTTTGCACTTCTCAAAGTTAGCTTCTTGCTCGATTTACAATAGTGATAAACCAGGGATTAGTAATTGTTACGATAGGTGATTATACGTATTTGAGTTGTAGAGCTTCTGACTTTGCAGAGGATAGGATCTTAATGGGTGCATTCTTTAAGTTTTGTGTTCTGCGGAACTATTCTTTGCTGTGAGGTAAAAGCATTTGACTACTTTAAGAGAATAAATTACAGGCTATAGGTTGTTATTTGCTAAATTATCTTAGATTTACAATATGATTTCGTTACTTAAGAGTTCTGAAACTGTGTTCGCAACGGATTTTTATTCAGCTTATGTAGAAGATCGAGCGACCCCACATTGTTTCTAGAGCTCCATGCGATTGGGATGGTTCCTAAGAAGAGAATGTAGCCATTGGTTGAAGCAAAAGCATCTAAATTGCCAGTAAATGTGCATCTGAGTAGGCATGAAGAGTCATGGGTGAGTGTATTCGAAGTAAGATGCAATGAGATGCAGTGCCTCGGAGATATCGTAAGATTCTCTTTGCTGCATGCCAATGATGATTGGTGGGAGTGTGCATAAATTGGGAGAGATGATTGACAAGTTAGAGCCAGGTATTGTAGAGTCCGAACTGAAAATATTTAAAGGTTTTCAAGATTTACCCAAGAAAGATTTTGAGATGGTGAAACTTTGTCAATAGAAAGAGGTGACAGACTTTTTTCCAGAGTGTGACTGTAGCAGATCCAGTCGATATATGTTGAAACCAGGTTGATCCTGAAGCAACCAGAGCTCCATGAAAACTAACGGTGAAGGTTGGAGAGTCGAAACCAAAAGAATGACAAGAAAAACAAAAAAAGAATCGAAGGAAGAAAAATGAGAGGAAGATGAAGAGGAGGTCATGCTAGCGGAGCAATAATTTGTTAGCATCGATAAACGATGAGTAAGCTAGTGTCTCGAAAATCGTGGCAAACAAACTTTTAAAAGGTACTCCCTCTTTATTAAATTACTTGTCGTTTTAACCATATACACATAGATTAAGAAAATATTAAATTTATTATTTTTTCAATACAAAAACATCATTAATTATCTAACTAAACACAATTCAACCAATAATAAAATAATTTGTGAAATAAAAATAATTCTAAAAAATAAAAAGTTAATAAATTTTGCATTGAAAACATAAAACGACAATTAATTTGAAACGAAAAAACTTCTCTAAAACGACAACTAATTCGATACGGAGGGAGTATATTCTTTTTTAAAAAAAATTACTTTTATTTGTGATTTACATCGAATTTCTATATGCTATTGAATATTAGTGATTTAATTAAATTTCATTAAAAATAATTATAGAATATTATATCATCTCTACTAAATATGTTCTCAAATAGTATAATTACAAAATATGTATCCAAATCATAAAAATAATAGTCCCACTTATATAATAAATTAAAAACCGAAAACAAAAATAAAATCATATATGTTAAACTTGTAATCCAAATGATAAATGTAAGTAAATAATATAAACCAATTATTTTTATTAATAACAAAATAAAATTTTAGTAAATACATAAACAAATATATTTTTGAACATATTTCAACTAACAAAAAAATAAAAATAAACGTGAATACCAAACTCAAACTTAATATTTATAATTTTCTAATTTAAAAATTGTAATTATTAACTTGAAAAAAAAAATTAAATTTTAAAAATTATATCAAAATATTTTTGTTACTTAATAAAATGAAAATATAAACATAATCAGTATATACATAGTGAGACAGGTTAACTTTTTGAATTTATAATTATGAGTTTTTACAGTTTCTTCCATTAAACTATTTACATAATTATAAAAGGTTTAAAATAATTAATTAAATTTTTAATTATAAAAATATTAAAAATTAATAAAAACAGTTAAATAATTTAGTTATCATATTTTGAATTGGAAAATATTTAATTATTCTTATAAAATATAATATTATAAAATATAATTATATAAATTATATAAATATATTATTTGTATAAAATAAATAAACGTAAAAAAAACAAATTCCCAGGACAGCATAGAATATAGTAAAGTTATTATTTAAAATGTCATTCAAAAAAATCCATCCAATAAATTAATATTACAGAATATAAACAGCCATAACATATTTAATAATTATAAAAATTTCTGAAAAGTTAGAAATGAAACAAAATTAAACAAATGAGATTTTCTATAACATCTTAACATTAATATTGTCAGATTTTAATTTTGAAGATATTAAAACTATTAATTATGTGAATTTGATTGAACGGTAGTAAAGAATTAAAGTGGCAAAAATACTAAAGAAGAAGTATTAACGCCATTAAGGGATTAATGTTAATATCAACTTTGTTTTACAAAAAATTATACTAATAAGAAAAAAAGAAGCAAAACTGTTGGAAAAAGAGGTAGCACAAGTTATGCTGGATGACATGAATTTCAAAGTCAACGTTTTTATAGAACATTAACACACTAATTCTTTAATGATATTCAAATATTAAGTTTGTAACATTTTCGTCCCCCAGAAAACGAAGTGAACATTTCAAGTCGGCACGTATGATGTTCATCTTTGCAAATAAAGTACCAATATTAACTAAAGTACAATATCTGATATCCTCATCCTCATGGTAAACAAAAAAAGACAATTCGCATATTGCATGTTATTGAAAATTAAAAAATAAATAAATCAGAAATTATTTTAATTTGATTTTTCAATATGAGGAATTTTAGAGTTGAAAAGTGTTTTTAAATATTTTCATTATCAAATTTATTCTACATATAAAATATACAAAAACAAAGATGGTAAATTGGTATATTATACTCCGCTCTTCTTTCCAATGCCATGTAACATTCCGATTTCTAATATATTAAAACTTATGTAGAGAAGTTAAAAGAATTGATTTGGCTACCTATGTCACCAAAGTGCAATTACCTTTTCGATTGCATATCTAAAGAGAACTCTAGAGTTAAGCATTCTCCAGAATGGATTTGGGAAGTCATTTGCGGTACCGTGTGAGTAAGGCCAAAACACGAGGAACGGTCACGTGGTGATTGCAAAGATAATATCTCATGATTTTTGAACCTCACGGTTAACGCACTAACCATCAGACAGAGGTCGGCCGGCCCATGGGCCTAGTGAGAGGACATAAGGTTCCACTGGTAGGAGCGGTTGGGGCGTTATAAGTGGTATCGGAGCTGATTTTCCGTCTCAGTGCTGACCTGAGAGGCTTTGGGGGCGGTTAAGAATTGGTCTTGGTTCGCAACGAGGACGTTGTGCTTTTTGAGTGGCAGTGAATTGTAACATCTAGATTTCTAGTATATGGAAACTTATGTGGAGAGGTTAAAAAAATTAATTTGGCTACCTATGTCACCAAAATGCATTTACCTTTTCGATTGCACATCCAGATATAACTCCAGAGTTAAGCGTGCTTGATCTGGAGTAGTTAAAGGATGGGTGATCTATCGGGAAGTCATTTGCGATACCGTGTGAGTGAGACCAAAACACGGGGAATGGTCACGTGGTGATTGCAGAGATAGTATAGCATGGCTTTCGAATCTTCGGTTAACGCACCGATCGTCGGACATGGTGGATCAGCCCATAGATCTAGTGAAAAGACATGAAAATTCATTAGTAAGAACAGTCGGAGCATTATATGCTGATTCTGACTTAAAATCCTACAAACAAGCGCTTTGGGCGCCAAAAATATATAGTTTATTTAGAGACAGCAATTAACAAAAATATATTTAGTATAGTGATAAATTTTCACTCAGTTATCTATGATGTCATAGGTTTAAGTACTTCTTTTACAAAAAAAAAATTATTAATGTTTCAGGAGCTATTTACTCTAGAACTGGTACTGCTTCCTTCTATAATAATTTACATTAATTATGTTCCACCGATTAGATTAATTGATCTATTTATTATTGTTATAAAAATAGTAAATAAATTGGGATGACTTTAAAATATATTAATTAAAAACTTAAGACGAATTAACTGATCCGGGTCTTGAGCTCCTGAACCTCAAAGCTTTTTCTTCTTTTTTTTTTATATAATATCACATTTAAACAAACAAAAAAAAGAATTAACTAATATTATGCGTCACCTAATAAGTGCAACCTAAAGCAATGTTTGCAAATAATTCAACGTACGTAACCTAAACCTACAAAGTAGTATAACTATAATATGCTCCATTCAGAATCCCTGGTCAAAATGTATTATTTTAAAATAAGGAACATCTCTCTCTCTCTCTCTTGTATAATACTGCACTAGTTTGGTTTATAACTTAAAGATACATGGTTGTTGACAAAGATTAACAAATAATATTCAATCTGGAATGGAGCAAGTCGTCCCCTATATTTTACTAAACAAAGATCTTAAATTTAAGATTATGAATAAATTTGGCATGAAACCTAAAATAAAAGAATATACACACCTAAACCCATTCCATCCACTTCAACAACTCAATTCACATGCATGTATATATATCTTACATGCGTAACTTTTTTAGAAATCATCATCATCCTCAATATCTACCTCCTCCTTTGAATCATTCAACTTCCAAGGTATAACTCAAATTTCTAGTCTTCTTATTCTTAGTTATCTCCTATGGATATCGAAAAGGCAGGGAGCAGAAGAGAAGAGGAAGAACCCATTGTCCAAAAGCCAAAGCTAGACAAAGGAAAAGGCAAAGCTCATGTGTTTGCTCCTCCCATGAACTACAGTCGAATTATGGAAAAACATAAGCAAGAAAAGGTTAGCATGTCTGGGTGGAAAAGAGGCGTAGCGATCTTCGATTTTGTTCTTAGACTCATTGCAGCCATCACGGCCATGGCCGCTGCAGCAAAGATGGCAACCACGGAAGAGACTCTTCCTTTCTTTACTCAGTTCTTGCAGTTCAGTGCTGACTACACCGATCTACCAACTTTATCGTAAGTTGCTCTCAAAATGTTCACTCTGACTACAAATTATGCCAATAATTTAATAAATAACTATCGACATGATTTTCTAGAATTGAGTTCCTATAATAAAAACAACTCATAAATATTTTATCTGTTCTGTTTTACAGATCTTTTGTTGTAGTAAACTCAATCGTGGGCGGCTACCTAACCCTCTCGTTGCCTTTTTCTATTGTCTGTATCCTCCGGCCTCTCGCGGTGCCGCCTAGGCTCTTCCTTATCTTATGTGACACGGTAACTTTGTTTATGTGTTTCCAAAAGCTAATCACAAACGTTCACATGTGAAAATTATTTCCTTTTCTAGAAAATTAACATTTCAAAATATTAAAAGAAAACATAAACGCAAACACCCATGCAAATATTAAAAGAGTTACGTTCCTCATTTCGTTTCCGTTTAGCCTTCACAGTTAACATTGAAAATTTTGGTAAAATTGTAATTTCATTTAGAAAATCACCTTAATATAATAAAATGTAAACGTAAAACCAGCGCTGAAAATTAATCGCTGCTTTAGTTCCTAACCTCGACTAATCCGTACTGTTTAAGGCATATGTCAGACACTCTTAATGTAAGAATATGGTTGTATATATTATATATAGAAAAGTATTATGATCAATAACGCTGAATATGTATGTTGAGTGCACATATGACACACCTCTAATCTGTATGCGTGTGTTGTGGACCAGGCGATGATGGGCCTCACTATGATGGCAGCATCCGCTTCTGCAGCAATAGTTTATTTGGCGCACAATGGGAATTCAAGCTCGAACTGGCTTCCAGTTTGCCAGCAGTTCGGTGACTTTTGCCAAGGAACAAGCGGCGCCGTGGTGGCTTCCTTTATTGCGGCGGCTCTTCTAATGTTCCTCGTCATTCTCTCTGCATTTGCTCTCAAAAGATCAACTTAAACGGTTATATATGTTTCGATTAAATTTCTATGTGCTATGAAATTCATTTGTGTGAATCTGAAAAGGGTCAGATGTATGATTTGGTTTTGTTTTATTGTGTAGCTCGGATTGTACTGTGGATCAAGTTGTAAATCAGTCTCTTTCTTACGCATATTTTGTACTTGTTTTTCCCTGTATAATTGTCGTCTCAATGAGAACATTTACTTGCCTGACCATATTGGAAAATCTTATGTAACATATATAGTAATGATCATGATTAGGGGTTTTTAAATTATAATAATTCAAATTGGTTGAAAACAAAAATAATCGTTACTAGAATTCAAAATGATAATACTAGAACTCAGGAGGAAGTGGTAGAGGTCACACGAAAATTAAAAAAGACTTATCGGGATGAAGAGTTGTATTGGCAACAAAATAATAGAAATTTGTTGCATACATCGGGAGATCGTAATACAAAATTCTATCATGCACTGACAAAACAACGGTGACTACATAATAGAATTATCGGTTTACATAATGCAGATGGAGTATGGGTAACAAAGCATAAGGAAGTTGAGGAGGTTGCGGTAAGTTATTTTGAGGAATTATTTAAGACAACTTCGCCAGTTTTGACCTTTTCTTACAGGAAATTCCTGAAACGATTACGGATCAAATGAACGATAGGCTCACTGCATTGACTATGGAAGAGGAAGTCCGACATGCCCTTTTTATGATGCATCCAGAGAAGGCCCCTGGTCCCAATGGAATGACAGCATTTTTCTTTCAACAAGCATGGCCTGTTATTAAGCACGACTTACTATGCTGGTTAATGAATTTATACGGACTGGATATTTTGATCCAAGGTTAAATATGACAAATATTTGCTTAATTCCAAAAACAGCATGGCCAAGTCGAATGACTGAACTGAGGCCAATTAGTCTCTGTAATGTGGGTTACAAAGTGATATCGAAGGTTATCTGTCAGAGATTAAAAGGGCTTTTGCAAAATTTAATCTCGGAGACTCAATCAGCTTTCATAACAGGACGTTTAATTTCGGATAATATATTGATAGCTCAGGAAATTTTTGATGGACTACGGACAAATCCATCCTGTAAGGATAAGTTCATGGCTATTAAAACGGATATGAGTAAGGCTTATGATCGAGTTGAATGGGACCATTTATATGTAATTTACTCTGGAAAATGGGGTTTTCGCAGAGTTGTATCTCCGGAATAAT
This sequence comes from Sisymbrium altissimum, assembly GCA_900406495.1. Lineage (NCBI taxonomy): Eukaryota > Viridiplantae > Streptophyta > Magnoliopsida > Brassicales > Brassicaceae > Sisymbrium > Sisymbrium altissimum. The sequence goes on from OVBI01000682.1 coordinate 13,537, forward strand.
GTGGTGTGTATCATCAGTTCAGTATCGAGTCCTCTTAAATGGACAACCGAAAGGGAGGATCTATCCAAAATGAGGACTGAGACAAGGAGTCCCCTTATCTCCATATTTGTTTATATTATACACGGAATCACTTATATGAAATATTAAACGGGCGGAAAACAAAAAACGGGTCACACGAATGAAAATTGCAAGAGCAAGTCCTCCCATCTCACATCTTCTTTTTTTATGACGATAGTCTTTTCTTCTGTCGTGCAACGAAGGAGGAGTGTAATGTTTTTATAGATATTTTAAAGGAGTACGAAAGAGTATCTGGGCAAAAAATAAATTTTGATAAGTCATCAGTTCAATTTGGTCACAAGGTTGATCAAACGACACGGGAAGTTTTGAAGCAAACACTAGGTATCACAAAAATTGGAGGAATGAGATCTTACTTAGGTATACCTGAAATTTTAGGAGGAGCAAAGTCTCAAATATTTGGTTTCTTGCAAGAATGACTCCATACCAGAGTGAATGGTTGGACTCTCCGATTTTTAACAAAGGGAGGGAAAGAAATTCTGATCAAATCAGTAGTGACAGCTTTACCAACCCATGTTATGTCATGTTTTAGGTTACCAAAATCGGTTTACAAGAAACTCAAAAATGCAGTGGCGCAATTTGGGTGGAGTACAGGTTCAAATCAGAGAGGTCTTCACTGGAAATCGTGGGACAAATTATGTAGGGACAAATGTGATGGTGGACTAGGCTTTAGAGTTGTAGAGGATTTTAACATAGCTTTATTGGCAAAACAGTTATGGCGTTTAATTGATTACCCGGATTCTCTATTTGCAAAGGTTTTTAAGGGAAGATATTATCCGGTATTCGGATCCTTTAGATCCAATCAAATCTTACTTCCATCTTATGGATGGAGGAGTATTACCTCTGCTACATCTCTAGTTAACAAATGACTAATCAAAAGGGTCGAGTCAGGGACTTCTATCTCAGTATGGGATGATCCTTGGATTCCTGGCCCACCCCCAAGACCAGCAACATGCAAATATAACACTTATCCACCTTTACAGGTCAGTGATCTGATTGATCCATGGACACGTACGTGGAATTTATCCCTATTGGAAGCAGTTATAATTCATGAGGATACAAAAATTATTAGACAATTGCCTATACGACGTTAACTTCGGCAGGATAAGTATGGTTGGCATTACACGAAGACAGGCATATATTCGGTCAAATCAGGTTATAATGTGTAGAAAATATACCCGGATACGGGTACCCATAATGAATACTATAGTCCGGATATTAACCCTCTTTTAGCTCACTCATGGAAAATTAAGTGTCCACCCAAGATTAGACATTTTCTTTGGCAAATACTTTCAGGGTGCATTGCGGTAAATAAGAATCTTAGGACTCGTGGAATTAATTGTGATGTATAATATGCATGTTGTGGTGCAGAGGAGGAAACGGTTAACCACGTGTTTTTTGAATGTCCTCCAGCGGTTCAAACTTGGGCCATCTCTACGGTCCCCTCAAAACCCAAATATCTTTCCCATGACATCAGTTTTCGCAAATTTAGATTTTCTTTTTTGGCGCCTCCCAAACGAGGTTTCAGATAGTTATTATCCCTGGATTCTATGGTATATTTGGAAGAGTCGAAATGATAAAATGTATAATAACAAAGATTAGACACCGCAGGATATATTGCATATAGCAGAAACAGAAGGTAGGATCTGAGAAAAGGCCCAATTGTCAGAAGAAGGAATTTTTTTCACGGGTTAAAATTTCACCAAATGAACTTTTTGTAAAAGAAGGATGATAGTGTTATGTGGATGGAGCCTGAAAGGATTCTGTTTCTTTCAGTAAAATGGCTGGTTTTGTAGTAAAGAAGGGACAACAGAACAGTTGTTTGGATCTCGAAATTTGGATTCTAATTTATCACCATTACATGTAGAGAAGGCTTTACTATTGGCCATGAAATGCATATCTCATTTCCATAAACATGTGATTTTTGTTGAGCAGAAGGCTTTCTTTCCATGGAGTGTCCGTACCATCCGTACAA
>OVBI01000682.1:15747-58199 GCA_900406495.1 Sisymbrium altissimum
TAACCTTACTCAAATCTCTTAATCCGCTGCTATTCTCTTAAACTCTCAATTTTTGCGATAGATAATTCTAAAGTAGTGAAGATGATCTCCAATCCTGTGGACTGGCCTGCCTTTTCACAATATTTGGAAGCTTTTGAAATCTGGAAATGTTATTATGAGACGTTCAAGTTGGAACTTATTCCACGTGCACAAAATTAAAGGGCGGATATATTAGCACAGAGTACTCAAATTCTCCCTACAGAAATGACTTATATTGACTCAGCACCACCAACTTGAATTAGTCATATCTTTTAGTTATTTTCATTTGTTGTTGCCAAAAAAAAAAAATAAATAACCGTTACAACTTATGATATACCATTTACAACATTCAATCAAACCTAACAATTGTACATCCATCACGATGAATAACTCAATAAAAGACTCCATGTCAAACAACTTTTGTTTGCAACACAATGACTTCCGCATTTCTTTTAGGTACTCGTCATTTTCTTACACCAATATTTATATATCATTCTTTTGGGGAGTTAATGGTAACATAGGAACTTTAGTTGAATATATATGTATTCAAACTCCAAAAATTCATCATATCTTGTGTTTGTATAAATACATCTAATTCAAGTGATGTTGATTAAAAATTACTCTATCAGAATCAGTTTCATATAAATGGATCGTCGCTTGCCACTTTAAAGATACAGTTAAAAGTAACAGCTTCTTTCTTTCATATTCCAGTTTTCGTTTTCAAAGGTTCAAACTTGTAGTATAATCGATATTTTAGATCCGCTAAAACATTTAACAACCGATCAGTTTTTAGGATGACGACTCAAATGGCAACAGATTGTCAGAGGTTTAGGACCTGGACCACCTGGTGTGCAAGAAACCCAAAGTTTTCTTATCTCATCGTACTCTTTCACAAGGAGAAGAAAAAGGATATCTATATAGGGAGGAAAAAGAATAAGAATACCCTTTTATTTTCATATTTGTATATTAATTAAGTTAATTTTTTTATTAATTTTATTTGTAAGCTATTAACTAAGTTAACTAATTGGTACATTTAATATTTCTTTTTGGACAGAGCTAATAAGTAATTTTTAATGAAACCTCTCTTTTAAAAAATTAATGGTGTGTAAAAACAAATTGTGTACTTTGAATTACACCACTTTGTTGGTAATCATGAAAAGATTAGATGTGTGCTAGACCTATATGTTTGAAAGATTAATGCATATGCAAAACGAGTGAGAAATGCAAAAGTAAATGAGAAAGAAATTTGTTAATGGGGTTCAGCATTTCAACTACAATCCCAGGACCTCATCAAGAATTCATTCACTAGAGAAAGCCACCACTCTACATTTATAATGATTAGAGACTACCACTCATTTTCTTTTCCGAAGAGTGTAATTCTACAACAAAAAAAAAAGACCAGCAGCAAATCTTTTTATCATGTCCGATTGGATAACACATGCGTGTTTCTCTGTTTTGAACTGTAAGGTGCGTAAGTTTTTTTTGTCATAGCACCGTTTTATTTATACTTTGCTAGAGCAAAAAAATCTAACCTCTTTAAGCCCACATGATCTTAAAATCTTCTCATGGAGTCAGACTTCTCTTTGAAATAAAACCCAGGTGACCTCTCTTGTGAACTCGAAGCCCACATAGCCTTTTCCTCTTTTTTTTTTTTTTTTTTATCTTCTCGCTAAGANCTCAAACAAAACCAAAATGTAAGTAACATTTCTTTATACTAAATGAAAGAGATAATTTAAAACTCCAAAAGCTATCCACCTCAACAAAACAAATTACCCTAAAGAGATGACACAGTAAAATTATTTTATTTCCTCAGTTCATAAGAAAAAGTAAATTTTATTCAACAAATTTTCAAAACAAACGTAATGATTCATCATCTTCTTCTCCTTCACCATTCACGGTCTTTTACCAATATTTTCAGTCGTTTTTTCACATTAATAAACCTAGTTAATCCTAAATCATCTATATAATCGGTATCTAGAACATGAGAGTTTTTGAGATATAGTTTGTGTTAAATCTTGTGTGTAACATTCAACATTGTTTCAGGTCTTGAACCAGTTTGATTGGTTTAATTCTATTAAGGTCCATACGTTAATTTGGAGATAACCGGAGGTTATTATTGAACCGGGTTGACTGCATGTGAACTGGATCTTATCAGCTTCACTGATGAGATAAGGAGAACAGCTGTGAGCTAAGGTAGAGAGGGTCATACGATAGAGAGATTGCTCTTAGAGCTGGTTGTAGCGAGAGAGATTATCTTCTTGTATATCGTTCTATGTCGTGCTCTGATTGAATCGTCAGCTGCAACTGAACCAGGAGTTGCGATGAAGAAAGGTGAAAACGAAGAAGGTTTCAAAGAAAAGATTCAGCAGTTGGAGATTGAAAGGTCTAAGAGAGCTGAGAAGGTGATGAACATGATTATCCTGAATCTTGGAGATCATGTTCTGAGAATACTTGAAGAGTATACCACGGTGGCTTCAATCTGGTCTGCTCTTGAAAGGTTATACAACTCTAAGACCTTACCTAACCGGTTTCATATGCAGCATAAGTTCTGCACATTCAAGATGATTGAATCGAAGTCTATAGATGAGAACATATACGACTTCTTGAAGTTGGTATCGGGTTTGAGCAGCGTTAAAGTTTTAGTTTTAGAGGAAGTGCAGGCAATTTTGTTGTTAAGCTCTTTGCCAAGTCAATACAATCAACTTAAAGAAACTTTGAAATATGGGAGAGAAACTTTGATGATTGAGGATGTTACAAATGCTGCAAAGTCGAAGGAGATCGAGTTAAGGGAAACCAAGGATGCTTTGGTTACTCAAACAAGTGGAGAAGCGTATCTCGAGGAAGATCAGAGAAAAGGGAAGGGTACATGGGTAGGAGTAACTACAAGTCGAGGTCAATATCAAGATCCAAAGTTACTTGCTGGTTCTATAAAAAGGAAGGCAATCTAAAGAAGGACTGCTATGCTTGCAAAAAGAAAATAGAGAGTAAGGATCATGGGGAAGCAGCAATCATGGTAGATAAGCTTCATGAGATTGACGCCTTAGCCATCTCAGAGCAAAACCTGAGGGACAGATGGATTCTTGACTCGAGTTGCTCATATCATATGACTTCTAAACGAGATTGGTTCAGTGACTTCACATAGATCACAGGAGGACAATTCTTGTTGCAGATGACGGAGCTGTGATGGTTCAAGGAATAGGTTCTATCAGAATAAATGCACAAAGAGGAACAGTCAAGCAGCTCCAAAATGCTAGGTATGTCCCTAACCTTAAAATAAATCTAATATCAGTGTCTTCTCTTGATATACAGAGATTTAGGCAAGAAGGAGGAGATGGAAAGACGAGGTTTTACAAAAAGGGCAAGCTGCCTCTCTAGGGTACGTTATGCTGCAGTCTATATCTTCTGGATGGAGAAACAACAGGGTTAGTAGCAAATCTGGTAAATGCAAAAAATTATACAACCCTGTGGTACAGAAGAATGGGACACACCAGTGTTAAGAACCTTAAGGTTTTAGTTGAGAAAAGGGTTTTGGACAAGAAGAAAACTTCAGATATGGACTTCTGCGAAAGCTGTATGGGAAAAAATAAGCGTCTAAGTTTCAATGTTGTCAAACACAACAGTGAGGATGTCTTGAGGTATATCCATGCGGATTTGTGGGGGTCCCCGAATGTTCAAATGTCACTAGCAAGAAAGTGGTACTTCATATCTATGATTGACGATTATACTCGAAAGGTATGGGTGTATTTCTTGGCTACAAAGGATGAGACATTCTCGAAATTCTATGAGTGTAAAAATCTGGTGGAGAATCAAGTAAACCAGAAGGTAAAGTTCTTACAAACAGACAATTGACTAGGGTTCTGTTATATAGCCTTCGATAAATTCTGCAAGAAGCATGGGATAGAGAAATACAGAACTTGCTCTTACACACCTCAACAAAACGGTTTTGCAAAGCGGATGAACATAACCATAAAAGTAAGATGTTTGCTGAAAGAGTCTGGCCTGAAAGAAAATTTTTGGGCATAAGCTGTTGCTACACGGTGTATGTCATTAATATGATTCCATCATCAGCAAAAGATTACAATATCCTAGAGGAACTGTGGCTTGGGAAAATACTAGGTTATACTCATTTGAGAAGATTTGGCTCTGTAGTGTATATACATGTTGATCAAGGTAAGCTTAAACCAAGAGGTTTAAAGGGCATGGATATCCACCAGGGGTTAAAGGGTATAAGGTCTGGCTACAGAAGACAAAAAATGTGTAATAAGTAGAAATGTTGTATTTACAGAGAACAACATGTATAAAGATCTGATGCAGGAGTCGGTCATAATCTGTCTTCTGATAAAAATGAGAAAAGTGGAATTATAGTCAGTATCATTGAGACATAAGATAAATCAAAACCCTCTACAGAAATATCAGATGAAGGTGGAGCCGTGAAGACATCAACAGATAATACAGAAGATGTAGTTGTTTGGCAAGAGGATCTCAGTAATTATCAACTCGCTAGAGATAGAGGTCGAAGAGAAATAGTGAAACCAGCTAGAATGATGCCTCTGCAGTTGCCTTTGTTCTAACAGTTGCAGAAAAAAATTGATTCAGAAGAACTTAGAAACTATGAAGAAGCCCGCAGAAGTAAGGATTGAAAATTTTGGAACGCAGCCATGAATGAGGAGATGAGCTCATTAGAGAAAAACAGAACGTGGAATCTGGATGATGTACCAAAAGACAAGAAGGTTATTTGGAGCAAGTGGATTTACAAACTAAAGCCAGGAATTCCAGGATTGGAGAAGCCAAGATAAAAGACCCGACTTGTTGCTAAAAGTTATGCTCAAAAGAAAGGAATAGATTATCAAGAAATCTTAACTCCAGTCGTGAAACGCGTCTCAATAAGGGTTATGCTGTCAATTGTTGTAGATCAGGATCTTGAGCTTGAATAGCTCGACGTCAAAACAACTTTTCTTCACGGATCAATTGATGAAGACATCTACATGGATCAACCGGAGGGTTATGAGGTTGAGGGAAGTGAAGAGAAAGTTTGCCACCTGTTAAAATCATGATACGATTTAAAGTAGGCTCCAAGGCAGTGGAATAAGTGTTTTGACCAAGTCATGGTGAAGAATGGGTTCGTCAGAAGCAAATTAGACCTATGCGTGTACATTAAAAGGCTGCGGATGAGGTATATGTCTATCTTCTTTTGTACGTAGATATGTTGATAGCATCTAAGAATATGGCTGAGATAGTTAGAGTGAAAAACTTGTTGAGTAGTGAGTTTGAGATGAAGGATTTGGATCCTGCCAAAAGGATTCTTGGTTTGGATATAGAAAGGGATCACGTAGGTGGAGTGCTTACATTGTCTCAGCCTAGTTATCTCAAGAAAGTTCTTTTGACATTTCATATGCATGAAGCTAAGTCAGTTTCAACACCCTTAGGTATTCAGTTCAAATTAAAGGCTGTTAAATAAGGGGATGATGATGTAGTTATAGGTGAATACCCTTATTGCAATTTTGTGGGCAGCATAATGTATGCTATGATTGGAAAAATGTTTGACTTAGCCTTTGCTGTTGGGTAGTAAGTAGGTTTATGAGTAATCCGAATTAGGAACATTGGTCTGCAGTACAATGGATTCTTAGGTATATTCAGGGAACTCAGGATGTTGGAATTGTATTCAGAAAATGTTTGGAAGACGTCAGAGTCAAGGGTTATTCAGATTCAGATTTTGGTAGTGATTTGGATTAAAAGAGGTTACTACTGGGTATATTTTTACAGTTGGTGGAAATGTTGTTATCTGGAAATCAGGTTTGCAACAGGTTGTAACTCTCTCTACAACGGAAGCAGAATACATCTCTTTAGTAAAAGCTATCAAGGAGGGAGTATGGCTAAAAGGACTGTTGGAAGAGATGGATATAAGCAAAGTGTGGTTAATGTTGGTTGTGATTCGCAGAGTGCAATTTGTCTTACGAAGAACAACGCGTTTCACGATAAGACTAAACATGTGGCTGTATCTATGCATGTTGCTGTGAAGATGAGTTTCATCAGAGATATGATTGATGAAGGTGAGATTGTGATTCAGAAGGTTTATACATCTAAGAACCCTACAGACATGTTACAAAATTAATTTCGGTTCACAAGTTCGAGTAAGCTTTAGCTGAGCTTGGGATAGCCAGGTGCTAGGTTATGGCTATGTTTGATGGTATAAGGAGTAAGCTCTGAATGTTGATGTCAAGGTGGAGATTGTTAACTCTTGTATATGAAATTCAACATTAATTCAGGTTTTGAACCGGTTTGATTGGTTCAAGTCTATTAAAGTTCAGACGTTAATTTGGAGATAACCGAAGATTGTTATTGAATCGGGTTGACTGCGTGTGGACTGGATCTTGTCAGCTTCAGTGATGAGATAAGGAGAGCAGCTGTGAGCTAAGGTAGAGAGGGTCATACGATATAGAGATTGCTCTTTGAGCTGGTTGTAGCGAGAGAGATTATCTTTTTGTATATCGTTCTCTGTATACTCCGATTCTATTATAAAAAATCTTTGCTTGTGCCGTCAAGTAACCAGATGTACAGATTCACATCGTATCTGGGAACTGGGTTAACAAACTTTTATGTTTTCTTTCGTTTCTGTTTTTCTTCTATTTCTCTCGTTGTTGATTACTTAATCGTTAATCGGAGAGAGAGAGTTACAAAATGGTGAGGTTCGTATTCATTCTTGGTGAATATCGAATCTTTACAGTTTGTAAACATAGCTTTGATTGATTTTCTATTGTTGACAATTTACAATATTATGCAATTTTGATGGAATCGAATGGTTTTCAAATGTGAAAATTACTCTGTTTAGTTCAAGAATATTAAGTTTTGCAGTGCCATACAAATCCCAGATTTTGGTGCAATCCCAACATCAGCATCCATCAATAATTCCTTACATCCCCGCCATAAATTCAGCCACCATCGTTCAGCAGCACCTCCAGGAATAGCCACTGATGAAATTTTGGTTCAATAAATAATATCTTATTATCGGCTGAAGAGGATGAACATAAATAATTGTTAGTTATATATAAGGGTTTCTTATATACTACTATATAATATATTAAGATATTTTTTAAAGAAGCTTGTAGAGGTTTCTATGTGTCATTCAAAATTTGTAATAGTGTCACGCTTATGTCAGCCGACGTCCTCTGCTTATGTCAGTCGTAATAGTATCACGCAAATCTTCCATAACTCTTTCACCTCTCGGCTCATATGGAATACGACCTCCACCTTCTTCATCATTACTACTCTCATCATTTTCTTCTTCAGCTTCATCATCACCATGAGCATGATAGTCTTCAGTTCCATGCCAATGTTCAAAATGATAATCAGTCTGATGTGAACTGCGTATGAAGTTGTGGAGTGTCATTGTCGTTGTGACAATCTTTATCCATCTAGCCAACCCATATTTTGGATGCTTCCTATCTATAATTCTCCATTTTGCTTTCCATACTCCAAACGTTCGCTCAAGCATTGACCGCAAGCTAGCATGTTTCTAGTTAAACAATTCCCATGTGTTTGTTACCAGTCCTCCTCTGGTAAACTGGTCAAGATGGTATTGAACTCTCAGATGTGGACGAAGATATCCTCCTTTGGTAATCTCATACAATTATTTTTACAGAAATGGAGAAAATGACGAATCAGTTTGAAAGAATGATGCAAACTATCACAAGAATCAATCTCATACAAAGAGTGAAAGCTGACTAAGAACACCTATAAATGTAAACAACTTCATGATCATAGAAAACTAAAGTTTAACAGAAAAAATGATGAAATAAATCAATTGTGTGAATAGAAAAAATAGGATTTTACAGCTTTCTTTGAATCGAGAAAGACGATGAACATAAATAGTTGTTAGTTATATATAACGGTTTTTTTACACTATCTTGTAGCTATTTATATACTACTATATAATATATTAAAATATTTTTTTAAAGAAGCTTGTAGAGGTTTCTATGTCTCATTCAAAATTTGTACATTTTTTTTAACCTTTCAAGCTAGTTTATTACTCTTAATTTATTGACTTATAAATTGATGTTAATTTCAAAATTTAAAATTTACTGTCTATTTATTCTTTATGTTTTCTGTTTTTTTGTATCTTATATCTATTTAAAACTCTGAAAAATAAATTTTTATCATTGATTGCTCCAATGTACACGTAACACATCATTTTTAACTCATATTAATTAAAATTTTAAACATAAGTAATTTTAGATTTAATATTAAAAAAATAAAGAAAAATGTTAGTTTTTAATCATTGAATTCAAATTAATTTAGAAGAGAAAAAATAAATTCATAAATCATATTTTTAATGAAATACTGGAGTTAAAAATATAATATTTTTCTCAAGATAAACTTTGAGAGGTTATCATATGCCCATCAAAGCTTTTGCCGGAATGATATTTCTCACGGTGGTAATGATACGAATCATCAGGCTTATTAGAGAAGAAAGAAGAAAGAAGAAATATTGGGATAAAAATAAGACGTACGTTGCTCAAGTTAATGTTTGGTAACTACAGAGAGTATGAAAGGTTAGATCTTGTCCAGTTGTATGTGGTTGGCTGGGTCCTACATTGTGGAGAATTTTGTGATTGGCAAGATTTAAGCGACAGTTGATAATATGTTTTGCAAAATCCATTGATGACGACCTTAAAATGGGTTTGTTTACTTTGAAACAGACATGTATTATGGCTGCTTATATCTCTGAATTTATAAATCTGTCGTCGCAAGTAACTGGGTTAGAAGACAAACACTTGGAGCACATATGTTACAACAGTAATGAAAGAAGTAATCAGGATGAAGGATCCTATCAGGTTGCGTAACTTTATATATTAATACAGTTTTATGAATGGAAACAAGTGCTTTTTGCCCTGTGGTCAGTGATGTTCGGAAAAGTGATCATATTCCACCCAGACGTGAGCTTACAGGTAGATTCTCTCGTTCTCCTACCAAGTTACTATTGGATAAATACTGTGGAAACTCTTACGACTCCAAACCAGCTCTAGATACTTCTTTCACTCGGCAACAACCACGTCTCCGACAATGATACTTCGAATAAGAACTTGATGCAATGTATAGGGAAGGTCTTTTCAGATGTGGAGTGAAGTGGTCGAATGCTCATGTTGCAATCTGCCCAAAACATGAGCTCTATATCATGACTGTGGTTAATGAGATAGAAATATAATTACTGGAAGATGAGGCACCTGACAACGCTAATTCCTCCGGTACTTCTTTCAAAATGTATTTGGAATTGGCCACTTTTTCTCTACAAGCTTTTCTGGGCATTGACTCGCATAAAACAATCAAACTCTCTAGTTTTATAGCAAATGAAAAAGTGACAATTTTACTCGATAGTGGAGCATCCAACAACTTCATTTCACCAAAGATTGTAAAGAGGCTGCATTTTAAAACTTGTGATGCTAACAGCCTAGAGGTGTTCTAGGAAATAGATTAATTGTCAAAGATTTAGGTATATGCGGTGATATTATTTTCCAACTCAACTCAACTAGTTTTATATCGGACTTTATCTCTTTAGGATTGAGATTAATTGATGTTATATTTGGGATACAATGGTTTGAAACTCTTGGCAAATGTAAGATTTATTAATTCTAATAGTATTTCATATAATATTAACACATGAGTAAAAATTAATAGACAAATGTGTTTCTATATTAATAGTTTTGATATGTTTATAAAAAACATTTCAAAAAATAAATTTTTTAATTATTATTAATTAATAATGATAAATTATAAATTTCAAAAAATATTAAAGTTATTAAATTATTTTTGATATAAGGTTATTAAAAATTATTAATCACAAAAATTGTTTCATTTATAGTCAATTTTAATTTGTTTTTTAATGTGTGAAAAAACTGAAAAACATATATATTATATAAAACAGATAGAATATATAACTTTAAAACTAATAGAAAAATTATGATCATATCTTATGTATAACACACATTAAAACTATCCACATATCTAAATTAAAAAAATATAATTAATTAGCTCAAGCCTTAAAACAGTTAAACTGCATTAAAAACACTGGCCATTAATTACCGCCTAATGAAACAAGTGGCAAAGCTTACCTTTCCTTACGCAAAGAGGGAAACATCCGTAAATGATGTGGGACACGTGTCAACGCACTAGCGAAGTCGCGTCGTTAAGTCCACGTCAGCACTCCGGCCGTCTCTCCCAACCCAAACAACACGACGGTTAAAAAAAAAAAAAGCTTTCCTTCAAAAAAAAAAAAAATCTTCTCTTTACAAAAAAAAACAAATTAACCATTTCCTCAAATTTCCTCAAAGAATATATAATCCGAAAGAGAGAGAGAGAGAGCATATCTTCTTCTTCCTGGCGAAACCCTAATCTTCGATTTTCCGCTGCATTCTTCCTTTGTACTATTCTCCGTCGGATCTTGAATCTGTATTCTCAGCTGCTGAAATCTCCGGTGAGTCTTTCTTTTTCCTCACTCTGATTAGGGTCAACTCTCTCTAGGGTTTGTTCCGATCTCTGTCTTTGATTGATTTAGATATGAAAGTTTTCAAATTTTGATTCTTTTCTTTGTGTGTTGTGTGGTCTTGTTTATAGCTTCTTCTTGGGAAAGATTAGAATTTGAGTTAGTTTACGTTTTGGTGTTTAAAGTTGAATACTTTATGAGGTTGTGAAGTAGTTAATCTTCCGCTTTGAGCTAAGTAAAGGTGGTATCTTTTGAGTGGAATGTTTCAACATCATAGCTTATCTGTGGACCTTCTTGTGTCAGTTTCTTGTGCGTTTTCGTAATTAGGGTTGTGTGATCGTGTTTCATAGCTTATCTGTGGACCTTCTTGAGTCAGTGTCTTGTGCGTTTTGGTATTGAAGTTGAATACTCCTGCTTCTTTCGTAATTAGGGGGAGGTTGCAGCTTTGAGCTAGTGAAGGTGGGATCTTTGGGAGGGATTGTTTCAGATTTAATTTTCAAGAAATTAGAAGGTTTTTGGGTAGTGATTTTATTTCATAGCTTATCTGTGGACCTTTCTTGTGTCAGTGTCTTTTGCGTTTTGGTATTGAAGTTGAATACTTGTGATTTCGAATGGTCCTGCTTCTTTTGTAATTAGGGGGAGGTTTCAGCTTTGAGCTAGTAAAGGTGGGATCTTTGGGAGGGATTGTTTCAGATTCGTTTCCAAGAAAATGATGAGGGAAATATGAGGTGGTTAGTGGACCTTCTTGTGTCAGTTTCGTCTGCGTTTTGGTGTTGAAAGTTGAATACTTTAAATGCGAATTTGCGGTAGTTAATCGCATTATAAGGTTTTCGTGTATTATGAGGCTTTGAGGTAGTAAAGGTGGTATCTTTGTGAGGGAATGTTTCAGATTTAGTTTCCGAGAAATTATAAGTTTCAGGTTTTTTTGGGTTGGTGTAGTGATCGTGTTTTATAGCTTATCTGTCAGTTTCTTGTGCGTTTTGGTATTGAAAATGGAATACTTAAAATGCGAATTGGAGGTTTTTAAGTAGTTTATCTTCTTCTTTCGTGTTTTAGGAGGCTTTGACGTAGTTTTGTGAGAGATTGTTTCAGATTTAGTTTCCAAGAAATTAGAAGTTTTTTGTGTTTGTGTGATCGTGTTTTATAGCTTCGTTTCAAATAAATAGATGAGGGAAATATGAGTTAATCAGTGGATCTCTTCTTGTGTCAGTTTCTTTTACGTTTTGGTATTGAAGTTGAATACTTGTGAATTCGAACGGTCCTGCTTCTTTCGTAATTAGGGGGAGGTTGCAGCTTTGAGCTAGTAAAGGTGGTATTGTTTGGGGGAATGGTTTGGATCTAATTTCCGAGAAAGTTAGAAAGGTGTTGGATTGTCTAAAGTTGGGAATATTGATGATTGCTAGGGGAATGCAGAGAACGTTTTGCTGCGAGGTGGAGAACGGTTGGAAGGAATCCCTCTCTCAAGGGATTGTCATCGTTGGCCCTAAAGCAAGAACCAGGGATAAACCTTGGGATAGTCTCTAATCTTGGTGTTTTAAAGACGTTAAGAGAAGCAACATGACTCGGATTCTGGTTCAACGAGGAAGTTCTTCCAACGCAAGCCGCTCTTCATCCTCGTCTAACTCATCTTCTACCTCGTCTGGTTCATCTTCTTCCTCAGGAACAGAACCACAGATAAGCAGTAATGTTCAGGTTCCACCAGTGACTAGTGATGAAGAACCTACGGATGAAATACAAGAAGAGGTTACTGTAGTTGAACAAGCAGAATCTTCTGATGATGCTAAGAATGTATCAGTGCTCAGTGACGAAGCTGTGGATAGAGAAGATGAAGAAGGATTGGTAGTTTCGGAAAATGTTGTTGTTGAAAGTGAAGGTATAGATTGTGATTCCCCAGTTAGTGGTGGCGATGACCCTGATTCACCACCCTTACCTGTTCCTCCACCAAAGCCTTCTTCGAATGTTACCCCTGGTAATAGGAGATCGGTCTTAGGAAGTTTTGGCGCTTTACGAATTGGACCAACAAGAAGAGGGGCTGGGCCTCGCTCTCTTGTTTCCACTAGAGGCTCGCCAACTGGATCACATCCTTCTTCTCCAAGATCACACAGCGAGAACGAAGGCTATAACAGTTCTGATGAGCATATGCCATGCTTTCTGCCGTCTAATGCTGGTTCTGGCTTGGTAAGTTTTTATTTTCAGAGATAATTTTTACCGACTATGGATTTTTCACTTGTTCTATTTGGCTTTTTGTTCAATGAATATATTTAATTCCTATCTCCCAGGAAAGGGAACATGAGTTTGAAACCGAGATCAGACAATCCAAAGGCTTTGAAATCAGGCGTATGTTGGAAGATGGAAATTGTCTCTTTCGGGCTGTTGCAGATCAAGTTTATGGGGACTCAGAGTCATATGACTTGACTAGGCAAATGTGCATGGATTACATGGTAATTTTTCTGGAGATTTTAGCTTGCATTAGATTAGCAAATACTGACTTACATTTGAGAATAGCACGTGGGAAAGAGGAATTGAACCAACAATAAATGAAGCAAACTTGCTAAGATTTTACCGTGTTTCGTTGACTGTGTATTGCATTCTTAGTCCTGGCCTTCATTCCACTAGGAAAAGAATAACAGTTGAAGCTTTTTCTAGTAAAGAAAGCATTAATTTTTAGGAAAAGTGGAATGAGACTAAGTATATGGGTAGATAGTTTCATGAGGTTTTAGACCAGCACACGCATTAGATCAACAAACTGATTTGCTTTTGAGAACAGTATGTGGGAAAGAAATTAATATTGGACCAACAATAAATCAGGTAAAATTTATACGATTGTACCTTATAGATAGGCTACTTGCCGTGTTTCGTAGCCACTGTGTCTTTTAGTTTCTGGTCATTTTTCCATTGCGCCTAATGATAGATGCTGTGTTGGGGTCCGAGACAGCATCAATCTTAGTTCAAGTGGAATGAAACAAAGTAAGAGGGTAACAATAGCGTGTACATGTATGAAGTATTAATATTCCTTTCAGAATATGATGATATTTTTCCACATGCACTTTGATTTAGACCACCACAGAAGTAGTGTTTTATAGTTTTGATGGTAACAATTGGTCGAACTTACTGGTTTCACGATGGATGGTTTAGGAACACGAGAGGGATCACTTTTCTCAGTTCATAACTGAAGGCTTTTCGTCTTACTTGAAGAGGAAAAGAAGAGATAAGGTGTTTTGCTCTTATCCATGGCTTTACTTTGTTGACTTTTGTGTCAACTATTTGTTTGACTCTTCTTTGACACAATGGTGATAGGTCTATGGAAACAACGTGGAGATACAAGCTTTAGCAGAAATGTATAATAGGCCTATCCACATTTACTCATATAGCACAGGTGCAACTTAGACTAACATTGAAAAACAACCTATGTTCATGTTCTGTAGTGTAACATGAAATTTATGAAAACGAAATGTATTTTTGTTCTGTTCTTATAGAGCCTATCAATATATTTCAAGGGAGCTACAACACTGATACACCACCCATAAGGCTGAGTTTCCACCACGGGAATCATTACAATTCTTTGGTGGACCCACATCGGTTGACAGTTGGCGCAGGACTTGGATTTAGCAGCCTGAGTGGGGTAAGTGTAGTCTCTTCTTTTGTTTGTTCAACTGATGCAAAAGAGGGTACCTCAGATTAGAGTCGCAGCATATCTTTGCTTTTTCTCATCATATTTCTTGTCTTGAATACAGAGACACGTGGACGGGGAGCAGGTGAAAGCTGCTATTAAGGCTCAGCAAGAACATCAGATTGATAATGCAAGTAGCCCATATCGTCTATAATTAACCAATCTGTCTGAGTGTATGACTGCTTATTCGTATCTGTCTTTGTTCCAGGCGCTCTTAGCAGAAGGGAGATATTACTCTGACCTTGAGCTTACGGAAAAGGAAATAGAACGATCGGTGATGGAAGCTTCTCGTGCTGAGTATCTTATGGAATGGTCTAAGCCACGAATTGGTCCCAAGGAATCATCCACCTCTAACGCTGAGACGTCCTCTTCTGGAGCTAGTGAGTTATCTTCCTTTTTTGAACCCTCTCACCTAGAATACACTTGAGAAGAAGCATATTGAGACAATAAATGACATTTCTTGAAGCAGGAACTTCAGGCAGTGATTCGAAACCAAACGAGGCAGTAAAAGAGAAGACGGTGCTGAGCAGCAGCATTGAGATGGTTTTGTCGATGGGGTTTAGCTACACGCAGGCCATGGAAGCTTATAGCATCTTTGGGGATGACGTTGACTCTATCGTCTGCTATGTTCTGGAGACGAGCTGTGGCAGCAACAACCGACGCAAAGGCAAAGCCACGGAATAGAGAATGTAACATGAGCTGTGTTCTGTATCAATATATATATATATAGAACTACCAATTCGTATACCTACCAAGGAAGTTCCAACGTTTGGGCGATTAGTACCCTTTATCAAAATAATGAATAAACTTCTGCATGACATGTATGTGTATGTTTGTTGCCCTCTGTTACTCTTAGTTCTATTAGTTGAATAAGAAAGAAAAAGAAAATACTTTTCTTTTGCTAAAACGGGAGACCAGGGAAATTTAGAGCAGCTTTGCACTCTTCTCAAACCGTAGATTTTGTCTCGGACTGTAAACAAATGTTTCCCTTAGTACGTCAAGCTACAACTAAGCTTTGCACTTTGTAGGCTTGGTTACAGCATTGTTACCTTTTGAAGAGATTTGCATTCTGTTTATGATGTTCTACATCGTAACCAGGCTAATGAAATATCACAAAAGCTGGAGGCGCAGAGTTGTAAAACATGCTTCATATAAGCAAATGAGTAGTGCAAATTAATTATGTAACAATCAAAATTATGTAAATCAAATTAATTATGTAACTTTGATTATCAATGGAATATCTGACGTTAATTTAAAAGAAATAAAAGTAAAAGACCTCCAAATCAATCGTGAAATAATAACTTTATCCTAAAAAACTTAAAATTATTATTGGTACAGAATAATTGTTGAGACGAATCCTGAAGAACAAAAAGTCAGAAACTTTTTTTTTAAGGTTGTAAGCAAAGAAGAAGAAAGGTTCTGACTTTGAGAGTTGGAATCGCCCGGCGGTAAGATTGCGGCAATAGCCACAGGCACAGCTTTAACCCTAAACTCTAAAAATAATGCTAAACCATTTCCTCTATCGCTCTCCCACTCCTTCTCTCCTCTTCTCCAGAACCTTCTCCTCTACACTTTTCGTCAAAGGTCTCTCTCTTCCTCTCTCTCTCTCTCTGTTCACTATATCTCTGCTTAGGTCTCTCCCATTATCTGATGCTTAATCAAACTTCCACGAATCTGATTGAAATCTGATTTGTGTATTGCAATTTAGTGAATTGATTGTTTCTGTATCCTTTGAATTAGCAATTGATAGAATCTGATCTCAGTAGTGATGTTACGTCGATTAAAACGACAAGGGTATGTCTGAATTTGCGTCTTAAGCGTCACGCATTGTCTTACCAATCTTAAAGTATCAAACTTTAGATGTGAAAGCTTGTTTTTTTTTTGTTTGGGAAGATCTCATGGGCTTCTTCTTATGTGAGTTTCAGTGGTTTCTTGTGTTACCGTCACTGAATTTGAAGGCTTTGTTTGTTGTAGGTGTATCTTTCTCAAGCACAGAAGAAACATTAGCACAAGCATTTTCTCAATATGGTCGAGTTCTTGGAGGTTAGTCTCTTATTCTCTATAGCAATGTTTAGTTCGACATTTTTATATACAGCTTCGCTTACATATTTCTCTTTTGTCTTCTTCACCTTTTTGGTTGCTTCAGTGGATATGATCATGGATGAAGTCAGATGTAAGCCAAAAGGGTTTGCTTATGTCACATTCTCTTCTCAAGAAGAAGCTGACAAAGCTTTATTAGAACTAAACGGACGGGTATAAACTCCCTTCTCCATTTTGTTCCCTCTTTCAGGCGTATTCGTTGTTACAAGTCTAAGAATTGTTGTAGGTTGATTGAGTTTCATACACAATAATGTTCTTTCGAATTTATAGTTTTCTTCTGTTAGGTTGAGAAATGTGTTTAATGAATATTTGTGAACCCTTTGAACAATTAGAACATCAACTCTTTGAACTGGATATGTCATTAGAACAAGATATGTCAGAAAAATGGAACTATTTGCTAGATCATTAACTCTTTGAACTGGTTATGCTGCGTAATCTTCATGAAATCTTGCTATTTGGATAACAGTTGGTAGACGGGCGGGTGGTGATCCTCGACACAGCGAAACCCCTAAAACAAAATCGACCAGACAGTAAGCCCGAGCATGCAGGTGATGACAGATGATACTTCTCTTTTGTCAACTTCTTAGATTTGATTTCAAGACAAAACTACAAAGCAGTTGAGGTTACTTGGTAATGGGGAGTTAGTTTTACTTTTATTGGAGTCATTGACTGTGTTATGACACGAAAAGGAGTTTGGAACGTGTGTATGCAGTATCCTAATTAGCCTGTGTGAAATCGATTTTTAAGGGTTTGTATTCGAGCTCAGTCATCAGAGATTGGTTTATCGAATTGCTAAATTTTCTCTCATCTTTGTTTGCCTCAGTTGGAGGAGTTCCCAGCAGCCAAAGCAAGGTTATTCCAGAAAGTTAGGTCTGCAGCATTATATTGTTTTGCGCAGCAGAAGGAAGAAGACGAGAAAGCGTCTGACTTGAGTATTTGGTCATGTGCAAGTTAGTCCAGGTCCAGGCTGGCCTACGTGACCATAGAGTCTTTGACTCTTGTGGAGGATTAGGTTTCTTTTTGTCTTCTCATAATTCTTATACTCATAGAGTTATGGTTTAGGATTGAACCAAAGAAAGAAGTTAAATTGGAATTGGATTGATATCGATTAAACTGGCTAAAGGTGAACTATAGTTGGAACTTGGAAGGTATAACTGCTTCCCCGCGTTTGATTGTTTAACTGCTTTCAGCTTTCTTTTAGAATTAAACGAATGCAGACTTGGATTTGGGTTAACAAAACAAAAAGTAGAAAAAGATGGGGTATATAGTATGTATGCGATAAGATTAATATTGTGATGAATTGATGTGGAACCTTGGATCAGAAGGTCTATGGAATCAGAGTTAAGAAACCTAAGGGATGTGATTAAGTTTTTTTGAAGTAATGTGTTGAATAATTATGTAACGAAATGGTAAGTGGCTATAATGAGACGTTATACCTTAGAGTAGAGCCCTCCTGACCAAAAAAGTAAAGGTAGCCCTATGCCTTAACTAAGGTTAGGCATACAAATTCAAGTAAGGAGTACCTGTAAATAGCAACTTATTTTGATCATTTGAGAGGATATGAAGTAGCATATTCAAACGTTTATTGAATTTAGTTATTCTCTACCATACTCTCAAGAATTGACCAAGTCGAGTCACAAGTTATCCAGTCTAGTAGAGCATACTAGCTAATTATTCTATGTGGTTATAGAACCAATCTAGTAGGCTAATATGAAATACAGAGTTACTTTCTTACGATAATCAATAAAGTTGGTTCGCCAATTGATTACTCCTAGTCATTTAGCTTTCAGTATAGGTGAATGATTGTGTTTAGAAGCAAGTTGTATTACAGACAACATCGATACAAATCTACAAAGGTACAATTTCGTCTAACCTTAATGCTTTACATTTAGTTCGATGTGTAGTCTAACCTCAAACACGTCAACTATAACTACAATAAGGCCTACCTTGTCCGAATAATTATACATGAAATTATTTTTATTTGATTCTAGAAAGAAGCGGACACATCTTTTTTTTGTTGTGTGCGCAAACATCTCCAGTTATCTTTATTTTCATGAGACATCAAAGAAAAGTAGAATGTGTCAGACCAAACAAAACAAAAGGATGCTCTGTCGTTTATAGATTAGAGGGAGATGAACATTAAAGAGTTGGTAGTCATTAGGTTTGATTGAAAAAACACATGATTAGAGACATATAGATAAGGGATGCGTTTCTTTTATGTTTCTTGTTTGGCTCCTTTTGTTTTTTTCTCTAAATTGTCTTCATTTTAATATTTATTTATACTTGACTTTGCAACTTGATTCCAATTTGCATTTCTTCTCAACCTAATAAATTAAGGTGTAATTAAGCTGTTGAAACTTAAATTATAGACGAGAATATATTCGCAGTAGTGCGCGTGTCACTCACTACAAATATTAATAGTTTTCATCATAAAAGGATAATAAAAAAGAGTTGAACTTCTAAACAATACTAGTAATAGACTTGAAGTGGATTAATCGCCAATGCCAACTACATCATATAAAATATCGACTCATTAAGGCCATAACGAAAATCACACTTAACCTTCTAATAACTAACACGAAAATAACAGCTCACTCACTAATCTCTATTACAGAGCAGAACTCGCTTACGCTACGTCTACTTACTAATTACTATATTGCATAATCGTCAGGATACAGGACAACGACGTATTTCTAAAAGGAGAAGAAAGAAATACATTTTTTATATGTTAGGTATATTCCCTTATATATATATATATATATATTAAGAACATTATCAAAACTTAGTTTCATGCTCTTTGTTTTCTAAAAATAATACAGATCGAATTAAGTCGGTTTGGACGAATTTATAGCTTGATATATACTCAAAAAAAATATCAAAAACATATATTTTCAGTTATTTTCTCAAATAAATCATCAGCTAAAGTCAGAGTTGCTGATTCAATTCCACCATAATGGATAGAAGTTATTCTAGAGGAAATTTCAAAAATATTATTTTGAATATATGACTTCTCAATAAATCATTGTCTGTTATCTATTTTTTAAAATATCACATTTATATGATCATTAATTTATTTTTATAAATATATACATCTTAAAGATTTATAAAGTTTTTTTATAAATTTTTTTATAAAACGGTTATGTAATTTATCAATTTGTATATAATACATAATATAAAAATACAAACTACTGTGTTTTATTTTTACGTAATTTTGGAACAAAAAGAAACAATTAACTTTAGCTAACAAAACAAAAAAATTAAATCTAAAAATTTATAAAGTATGTTGTAAACTTTTTATTTAAATATAGCACATTTTGTAAATGCAGAAAATTAGAAACTTGAAAACCAATTTAGGAAAATTATATTTTAAAAAGTAGATAGGATTTCTAAAGTAAGTGTAATCTAAAGTGATAGTTTTTTTCAAGATTTCTCATTATTCAACTAACAACCCCAGTTACTGACTTAGTAAACAGTATAAGCACAAACCTACCGCATTATTTAATATTGTGAATAGAAAAGAGCCACCACCAGCCAGTTTAGACCACCCCTCTTCCTGACTGGACCGGAAAAAGTTATTTTGGTCTTTCTCTTTATTCTTCCCTTTGATATGAGTTGTATTTGGTTAAAAAGCCTTTAACCGACCATATGAAAAAAAAAAGATGTGTGGTTTTCAATATCCCGGCAATTTCCTGATATACCAAAACTAAAAAGCTTGAAAAGTCAACTTAATAATAAAGTAACGTGGAAAATATGAAATTCGTTGCCAGAGATTACGTGATCTCTCCTAAGATAAGTTTCTTTTTTCATCGAAAACAATGTAAACCCACTATTTAATTCAAAAGGGACTAAGGAAAAACATAGATAATAAAGATTTTAAAAATTAAACAAACAAAGATTATAGAATTGTAAATTCGATATTAAATTATTTTTGCTCAGTTCCAAAAATGGAAATATCCAAAAGTTAAATCTGTAATTAGTAAAATCTCATACCCATCATAGTTAAGTTCTGATATTTTATGAATTCGGATACTTGTAGCTCCAATCTGAATTAAGATGGTTATAATTTATAAAACTTATTGTATGGATTCGGATCAATTCTAATCTTGAAGGGTCAGCAACGAATAATTTTTTCTTTTTCTTTATCGACAAAAAGAGCCTTTTTCATATGATAAAAAAGATGAAACACTACATTAAAATAGTCTATTTACAACATAAATGTTGAAAAGAGAGGAGAGACGAAAAGAAAATGGAGCGAGTGCGTGTGTGTCCATATTTATCTATAGATAGAAAGTATATAAAATAAGGAAGAATCATGCACCTTGAAGTAGAATAGTCTAAAAGAGCAACGGTTGACTGAACGAACCATCGCGTTCTTTCATTCATTCTCTTTATATCATTAAATCCATTCATTATATAACTCTCTCTATAATTTCATATTCATCTCGTTATAGTTTTCTTTTGTCACACCAAACCCAAAAAAAAAATATTTATTTTCCCGCATTTCTAAATGGCAGCCGTCGATAATAGCAACGGTGACTCAATCTCAACCCTTCATCCAGACATCATCCAAACTCAAATCTTGACCAGACTCGACGGTCCAACGCTTGCTTCCACCGCATCAACCTCCTCTTACCTCCAAACCCTCTGCACGGAACAGAAACTCTGGCAAGAACTCTCCACCGTCACGTGGCCTTCTATCAACAACCCACGTGTTGTTCAAGCCATCTCCTCCTTCCCTTCCGGTTACCGCTCCTTCTTCGCTGACTCGTACCCGTTCACTGAATACACGTGGCAGCCGGAGAAAGACGATCCACCGACGACTGGACTAATCTCAGCCGTTGACCTTTATTACAGAGGAGAGTTAATCTACTCGAAGGTTCAAGAAATGGACACAGAGAGTGGTAAAGCAGGATGGTTCTTGTCGGCTCCGTTTAGAGTCGATATGCTTGACCCGAAAGAATCGGTTAAGACCCGGATTCTATATCCCGGTGGGGACTATGAAGCGTGGGTGAGAGATATGGAGGAGACTGTGAAGCTTAACTGGATAGTGATCGATCCCATCAAGAAACGTGCGGCGAATATATCAAGCAGAAAGGCTGTTTCAGCGAAGAGGAACTGGTTGACCGGAGACTTAGAGATAAGATTTTCGACGGTGGTGGAGGGGAAGGAAAAGGCGGTGGAGGTTGCGGCGGTTGTGTCATGTGGATCGGCGGAGACGTGGAAGGAGGTGGACGAGGAAGTGGGAGGAGAAGTGCACGTGAGGGACATGAGGTTGCAAGTAGAGGACATAGAAGGAAAATGTTTGAAAGGGAAGGATAGTTTGGTAATTTTACAAGGGTTGTTGGAAGGAAAGAGATGTTGTAAAGATGGTGGTGGTGAAGAGAGAAGATGTAAAGGAAGGTATGAGGAATACGTGGAGATGAAGACACGGTGGAGAGAGATGAAAGAGAGGAGAGAGAAAGCTCAAGACACTATTTGTATGATCTTTGGCTTCTTTTTGTTTGTGCTTTTGTGGAGTTTTATTCTGTTAAGGTAAATTGCTAGAAAGGTGTGGAACAACACAGCATAAGAGATACGATACACAGTTACACACACACTTCTTTGATCATCAATGTTTTTTTTTTTTTTTTGTAATAAAGAAATATATGAGAATTTATCGAAGAATGATGTAACACATGAGGTATTACAAAACAGTTGATAAAAATGGGAGTATCAAATAAATAAATCGTTAATGACAAGGAAAAAGGTCGAAGAAATAATTGGGATTGGGGTCCCAAAAATTAATCAATGAAGGAATTTGGCGGCCAAAGAAGAACTTCGGTGTGGTGAAGGCTATTTCTTTTTTAGGTTAAGATGAGACTAAATTAGATATATGCTTGGCCCACGCATTATCGATTTAAATTTTTAGTATTGTGATTTTTTAGTTTTGAAGTTAATTGAGTTCGTAAAACATGTGTGCAAAATACCGAGCTCAAGACGTCTCCTTTGCTCTGTTTTAAGTCGCAACACACACCAAGAGTGAATAACGATGATAAAGGAACTGACTTTATATCTTGTAAGAATGAGTATTAAAAGAAACAGCTTTAGAGACTGAAAAGAAAGAGAACACGAGATTGGTAACCCAGTTCACCCCTGTTAATGAAGAGGCTACGTCTGGGCCAGAATCTATGTTCCGGAATCCACTAGATAAGCTTTGAGTTACAAAGAGAGTGAGCTTGTAAGCCCTTTTACAAAGACTCTCACAAAACACTCTCTTACTTTATCACCAAGAAAACTAGCAAGTTTATGCTCTGCTTATTCTCTCCACCTTATCACTTTAGGCTCTCGTAACTCTCTCTTACACTTCCTTACTGCTTATTAAAAAAGGAGACACACCTTTAACCTAGATTCCCAAATAGATGCCCCAGAGATTCTTTCATCGTACGGATTAATGAGGACAACTTGGACTAAACTGGCTGCTTCATAATCCGACAAAGAACCAAAAGAATTGGCTTTAGTTTCTGACACAATGGCCATTTCTCTTGTGGTCCTGCATCTTGAAATCACGTGTCCTTCTCTTGAGCTGAAAAAATTACTTTCTCACCAAGTCTCCTCTTAATCAGTGTAAAGCGCACTAATCTTCTTTGCTGTACCCAACAAAACAACTAACTAATCCTAGTATAAGGTAAGTGTCATTCAACAATGAGATTCGATCTTAAAGGTTCAACATTTATTTTAACTCTAAGATGAATATTATTAACTTTGATCGGATGAAGTCAACATTTTTTTTGGGTAGCATTTAAGTCTAAAAGATAAAAAATAAGCTCCTGCAATTTTTTCCGAGTCTATACCAACTGTTACAAAGACTAGCAACCAGTTTATTACCTGAGAATTCACTAACTCTGAAATTTATGAAGCCGTGTGTAACATTAACGCAGATAAAGTTTCAGGGTCTGATAATTTTACAGCCAGATTTAATCAAGAGTGTTGGAGTGTTGGGGTATAGTTGGTGAAGATGTAACTAAAAAAGATCCATCTTTTTATCGTAAGTGGACTTGGACATTACAACATGGTCTTAATCATTACTAATATTTGTATGATCCGTAAAACAACAAAGCCTAATTCTTTCAGAATACAAATCAGTAGCTTTATGTAATGTACTGTAGAAGATCATTTATAAGCTGTTACTTTTCTACACAATTCATTAATAAAATCTTATTCTATGTCAAATTTTGTGTTTGCCATAGTTTTTTTTAACAAAACAATGGTTACATGATCTGCGGTTTATAAATGAATTTTTTTTTAAACCAAACCAAACTAAACTTTTTAGTTTTTGGTGTAGGTTCCGTTAGAGATTGTGGATCAATTATTAATTTTATAAGATTATTTTTTTCAGTTTCATATTGGTGAACTGATCAGTTTTTTAAAAAAATGTTTTTAAAAAAACATCCTTAACCAAATAATAAAAAGTATACCTAAAATTTTGAATTAAAAATACTGAATTTAACTAAAATTATCTAAATTTAACTGATTTTAATATAATTTATTCGAGTTTAACTAAAAAATTTAAAAATTTTGGTTCATCGATAACAAAATAAAAAAAATCAAACTAACCCAAATCAAGCAAAAAAAACCAATTTTTTTATTAGGTTCTATTCGACACAGCAAAACCAAACTAAACAAAAAACTCTTTAACCGAACCAAATATGATTAGAAGAACCAAACCCGTTGGCCTATTTCTCGAAATACAAACAAAATGTTATGACCAAATTCTTTATTTTATTTTATATATGACCATATCTTTTACTTTCATATGCATTTTGGTAATTTGGTTTATTGGGTAAATTAACTCTTATATTTAATATTATAATAAATACAAGTGAATAAAAAGAATACTTATAAACAGAGAGAAAATGGCTGCAGAGAGAGAGAGAGAGGCGATTTTAGGGTTTTGCAAGGGGGAGAGGAGGATGAGGCTATGTTTGATGTGGGGGATAGGGAAAGACCGCCGGGAGATCCACCGGATCAATCTACGTCATGGGCTAACAGAGTGATTGGTGGTAGTGTGGGAGGGCGACCATCACCGGAGGTGTTGCTGGATGATGAATTCGTGGCGCAGAGATTGCAATTGGAGTTTCCGGATGGTGAAGATGGAGAGCCAGTCATTACGATTGGTGAAGAAGTGTTAGACGCGATGAATGGCATGTGGAAACAGTGTATGATTGTTAAAGTTTTGGGTCGGAATATTGCACTCTCAGTGCTGAGCAAGAGGCTTCGAGAGATGTGGCGGCCAAAGGGTGGGATGTTTGTGATGGACCTTCCACGTCAGTTTTTCATGATCCGGTTTGAAATGGAAGAGGAATACTTGGCGGCACTAACAGGAGGCTCGTGGAGAGCGTTTGGAAGTTATCTAATGGCACAAGCTTGGTCACCGAAATTTGACCCCTTGAGAGACGAGATCGTTACAACTTCGGTGTGGGTTCGACTCTCTAACATCCCAGTCAACTTTTATCACAAAGCAATTCTGCTGGGAATTGCACGGGGATTGGGCAAACCAATTAAGGTTGATTTGACGACGCTTAATTTTGAGAGAGCTAAATTTGCTAGAGTTTGTGTTGAAGTGAACTTAACAAAACCATTGAAAGGGACAGTGCTGGTCAGTGGTGAACGTTATTTTGTTGCGTACGAGGGGATGTCGAATATTTGTTCCGGGTGTGGCATTTACGGGCATTTAGTTCATAATTGTCCTAAAAAAGTCATTGAGAGAACTGTCGAGAGCTCGGTGGCTTTGATTCCGGTGACAGAACCAGAGGCGAGGCAGAGTGATGAGGGGTTTACAGTGGTGGGACGGCAAGGCAGGAAGCCAGGTTCCCCGGCACGGAACACCACCTCCATAGCGAGTGGATCTCGACTGGATTCGGGTAGGAATCTTCGAGATATCTCTAAGACCGTGAATCAAGGAAATATCCCGATTACAAATAGATTTCTCAATCTTGAAGAAGATACGATTTCAGAAGGACTAAAGGAGGTAGTTATTTCAGTAGAGGCGAATAAGGAGAATGAATATACTCCGGGGCTCGCATTAAAAGGAAAGAGTATCGCCCAAGGTAAAAACAATTTTTCTTTCACTGTAGGAGGGAAAAATAACCACAATTCGAAAGTTAGGGCAAAGGAAAAGCGGGCCGGAGGAATTCACATAAGAGATGAAGTTGGGCCGAGGCCCAAACAAACAAATCAGAACAGGCCTACGCGGGGTCTTGTCTTTGGCCCAACCAGACGTGAAGTTGAATTATCACAGTCCAGCAAGAGACTGAGAGTGGAAGAAGTGCCTGTTGGTCGGCCGGGAGGAGCTTTCATCACTGAGAGGGAGGATAAGGCCGATGAGGATGGTTTTTCCCGTACTCAGGAGCCGAGCTCGGAAGATCGGATGGGGGGCAGTTGACGAATGGGCAGCATATGGAGAAGAATGTGCACACGGGTCCGTCGGGTCTCCCGGCGAACTCCATGGAGGCATGACGGGTAGCCCCGGTAGTTCTTTGTTTATTTCATCTACTCATGATGGATTACTTATTTTGGAATTGCCGGAGGGCAAACAAACCCAATTTTAGAAGGTCCATTCGATACATTCTGAAGAAATTCCACGCAGACATTCTGGCGATCTTCGAAACGCATGCTGCAGGAGATAGAGCAAAGCGAATATGTCAGAATCTGGGCTTCGATAACTCCTTTAGGGTCGATGCTAATGGGCAGAGTGGAGGGATTTGGCTATTGTGGAGAGCTACTGTTGATTTGGTAGAGATTGTGGAATATTCAGATCAGTTTATTCATTCACGGGTGGTGAAGGGAGGTGAGGTGCTCCATGTTATTGTGGTCTACGCGGCTCCCACTGCGAGCAGACGAAGTGGGCTTTGGGAGAAGCTGAAGGAGGTCATTCAAGGAGTGACGGAACAGATATTGATTGGTGGAGATTTTAATACTATTGTTCGATTGGATGAGAGAACGGGCGGTAGTGGTCGATTGTCGGAGGATTCACTTGAGTTTGGAGACTGGATTAATGAATCCTTGCTCATTGACATGGGGTTTGCAGGAAATAGGTTCACTTGGAGAAGAGGGAAGTCTGAGAATAACTTCGTTGCCAAACGTCTTGACAGGGTACTTTGTTGCGCACAGACACGGCTGAGATGGCAGGAGGCAACAGTAAGACACCTTTCTTTTATGGCTTCAGAGCATGCACCATTATATGTTCAGCTCTACCCCGAGACTAGAGGCAACCCGCATAGGAGACCTTTTCGCTTTGAAGCGGCCTGGTTGAATCATGCTGACTTTAAAGAACTAATCTTGAATTCTTGGAATGGAGAGGTAATGACCCCGACTGCCCTAAGAAGACTACAAGAGACCCTGAGGAAGTGGAACCGTGAGGTGTTCGGGGATATACAGAGACGGAAAGAGATTCTTACTCGAGATATTAAAGCGATCCAAGATCAGCTGGAGGTTCACCAATCTGATGCCTTACTACAGAGAGAAGATGAACTGCTGTCTGAGTTCTATGTGGTGCTTGCACAGGAAGAGATGTTGTGGTTCCAAAAATCTCGAGAGAAGTGGGTGGCTTTAGGAGATCGTAATACGAGTTTCTTTCACATGTCTACCATTATTCGCAGGAGAAAGAATCGTATTGAGATGTTACGGAATGATGAGGGGAGGTGGATATCTGACAAGAGTGAACTGGAGGCACTGGCGATTGAGTACTATAGACGGCTCTACTCAATGGAGGATGTGGATGAGTATGTGCCGAGCCTACCTCTAACTGGCTTTACTGTTCTCTCACAGATGGAGACTACAGAGTTAAATAAACCATTCACGGCGGAAGAAGTAGAGAACTCGGTGAGAAGCATGGGAAGATTTAAAGCTCCTGGACCACATGGTTTTCAACCCTGCTTTTACCAGCATTGTTGGGAGATGGTGGGACCTTCAGTTGTTCACTTTGCCATGGAGTTCTTTGAATCAGGTACTTTACCTCACGAAACGAATGATGCTCTGGTGGTTTTGATTGCGAAGGTGGCCAAACCGGAGACAATAAAACAGTTTAGACCCATAAGTCTGTGCAATGTGTTGTTTAAAATAATCACGAAGACACTGGTTATGAGGCTGAAAAAGGTAATACCAAAACTCATTGGTCCTGCACAAGCTAGTTTCATACCTGGAAGGTTGAGCGCTGACAATATAGTTGTACTCCAAGAGGCGGTGCATTCTATGCGACGCAAGCAAGGGCGTAAAGGATGGATGCTCCTTAAGTTGGACCTGGAAAAAGCTTACGATAGGATTCGGTGGGATTTTCTTGACGATACGCTCATGGCGGCAGGTTTATCTGAGAATTGGAGAAGACAGATACTGCAATGTGTAGCTGGCCCCTCGATGACAATACTATGGAATGGAGAGAAAACTGAGCCATTCAAGCCTGCGCGGGGGCTTAGACAGGGCGACCCACTGTCGCCGTATTTGTTCGTGTTGTGCCTCGAGAGGCTCTGTCATCTCATTGAGGTGGCCGTAGATACAAAGGAATGGAAGCCTATCAGTTTGTCTCGGGGGGGGGCCTAAGTTATCACACGTGTGCTTTGCCGATGATCTAATCCTTTTTGCTGAGGCATCTGTAGCCCAAATACGTGTGATTCGGGGGGTTTTGGAGAAGTTTTGCATTGCCTCAGGTCAGAAAGTAAGTTTGGAGAAATCGAAGATCTTCTTTTCTGCCAATGTCAGCCGAGATATGGAGAAACTCATCACTGATGAAAGTGGTATTCAATCTACACGGGAGTTGGGGAAGTACCTAGGCATGCCGGTATTGCACAAAAGAATTATTAAGGATACTTTCAGTGATGTACTGGAAAAGGTATCATTACGGCTCTCAGGATGGAAGGGACGATCTCTTAGCTTCGCGGGAAGATTGACCTTGACTAAAGCTGTCCTCTCCTCTATCCTGGTGCATTCCATGAGTACAATAGCATTACCTCAGTCGACTCTCGTAAAGTTGGATCAAAAATCACGTGATTTTCTCTGGGGCAGCACGGCAGAGAGGCGTAGTCAACATCTGATAGCTTGGAACAGGGTTTGTGCTCCAAAGCAAGCTGATGGTTTAGGGATTCGTTTATCAACAGAGATGAATAAAGCGTTACTTGGAAAGATGGGTTGGCGACTGCTGCACGACCGAGAGGGGTTATGGGCAAGGGTCCTGAGGTCGAAATATAGGGTGGGAGATGTTCACGATATATCTTGGTTGATAGTGAAGAGCAGTTGGTCATCGACATGGCGGAGTGTGAGCATGGGTCTTCGAGAAGTTGTGCTACCCGGATTAAGTTGGATCATTGGTGATGGACAGGAGATCAGATTTTGGAGTGATAATTGGCTGATGGATTGACCTCTGTCTAGTATGGCAATGGTAGACTTACCACCGAATTATATGGAAGTGCGGGCTCGGGATATGTGGAGACAGGGGAATAGCTGGGAGTATGCTGTTTTGGCCCATTATTTATCAGAAAATATTCGATTACAGTTGGGGGCAGTGGTGATTGACACTGTAACTGGTGCTACAGACAGGCTTACATGGGGAGCGAGCTCAGATGGGAGGTTCACCGTAAGATCAGTGTACGCCTTCCTAACGTGTGATGAAGGACCGCGATAGAATATGGAGAGGTTGTTTGATCGAGTGTGGAAGGTAGTGAGCCCTGAAAGAGCCAGCTGTTTTCTTTGGTTAGTTGTTCATCAAGTAATAATGACCAACATGGAGAGATTTCGTAGGCATCTTTGTGCCACTAGTCTATGCCAAGTGTGCAAAAGTGGAGATGAGACCATTTTACATGTCCTCAGAGATTGTCCGGCAATGGCTGGTATATGGACAAGGCTAGTACCTCGCGGGAAGCAACAACACTTCTTACGAGTGTCTTTATTAGAGTGGATCTATGAAAATCTGAGTGAAAACACGGAAGGAGAAGGATACACATGGGCCACCCTGTTCTCAGTAGCTGTTTGGTGGGGCTGGAAGTGGCGTTGTGGGAACGTCTTTGGCGGATTGGGGAAATGTCGTGATCGGGTTCGCTTCCTCAAAGATCTAGCAAAGGAAGTACTTGAGGCTCACTTGAAAGCTTGGGGAAATGGAAAGGCACGAGCACGAGAAGAGCGACTCATAGCATGGCAGCCTCCGTCTGTGGGATGGACGAAGCTTAATACAGACGGTGCTTCACATGGTAACCCGGATCTAGCAACTGCAGGAAAAAAGCGTGTTACGTGATGGGGAGGGCAAGTGGCTTGGAGGCTTTGCTTTGAATATTGGGATTTGTTCAGCTCCTCTAGCAGAGCTTTGGGGTGTTTACTATGGGTTGTGCATTACTTGGGAGAAAGGTATTGTTCAGATTGAGTTGGAGGTTGATTCAGAAGTGGTGGTGGGGATCTTGACCAACGGTATAAGTGATTCTCACCCTCTTTCATTCCTAGTACGCTTGTGCTATGGCTTTATTTCAAAGGACTGGATAGTCCATATTAGTCACGTTTATAGGGAAGCTAACCGTCTTGTTGACGGGTTGGCAAACTATGCTTTTAATCTTGCTTTAGGTTTTCATTATTTGGTAGTTAGTCCAGAGTGTGTTGAGTTGATTGTGGTTGAAGATGCAATGGGGGTTTCACGCTCACGGGCTGTGTTGATGGGGTAGTTTTCTTTTCTGTTTTTTGTTGTAATAAATTTGGAGACATTGTCTCCGTTCTAATACCAAAAAAAAAAAAAGGAATACTTATAAACGTGTAAAATTGATACCAAACTGATTTAAAAAGAAAAAAGAAGACTGATAGATATATATTGGTATAATTTGTTATTAAATAGTTGAAAACTATATTACAATTTACAAAATGTGAAATATTATATAAAATTTATATAGCAATACATTAAAAGATAAAATACTCTTTTTACTTTTCTATTTTACTAGATTGAATTGGGATGGATGTTGGGGAATTTGGGACGAGATTTTTTGAAAATAAGAGGATGAAAACAAAAATTTTAGAAATAAAAAACTTGTTCCATTTATGTCCTATTTAAAATTTGGGATGGAATTGAAATAGAACAAGATAAGAGCGGGACGGAGACGGGAACGAGATTTTTCATTTCTAAAAAATTATTTTAATATTAATTTTTTAAAAAAAATAATATATATTTAATTTATTATCATAAATATTCGAATTATATAATCAAATAATATTTTATATATGTGAAAACTTCAAAATAATAGTTAAATTAAGATAATATAAATATATAAAATAAGTAATTTATATTTAAATATTTTAATTCACAATAAAATATAGTAATATATTATATAGCTATTTATAATTTTATAAAGCATGAAAATATGTATAATGTATATGTATAGTGTATATTATTATATATATAGTCAATTTCATAAATTTTAGAAATTTCAGGATTTTCGATCTTGTTTTATTTGGTCCGTTCCTAATTAAAAATTAGATATTTGTTCTATATGGAAATACGAGAAATATATGAAATGATAATCGAGAAATGGGATGGATTGGAACAAGATGAAAATTATGACCAGCCTTAGATTTGAGTATCGTTAATTATAAAAAGAAAACATAAGCACCAGTTTTGTTTTACATGGAATTGAAATGCGTTCAAAAATGCAGAGACAAACTGAGAAAAAACTAAAAGAATAAATGAGAGAACTTCAAGACTGGGTTTAGTTTGCACTTTCCATCCAATAATATAGCAACACATCATCATTTTTGTCCTTTACCATCTCATTACACTCTTCTGTTATTCGTCCTTTCCACACAGTCAATCGCCACGTCATCATTTCCCTCTCCTAAACCGCCAAAATATCAAAAAGACAAACCTTTACCCGAAGCAAAGAAGCTGCTGCTCTTCTCGCATTAATAGTACTCCTCTGCTTTGCACGTTTGAAAGCAAAGCATTATTCGAGTTCTTGAAGAAAAAATCAAGAAAAAAATGTCTAAAGAAGCTGAGATGTCCATCGCTGTATCGGCCTTGTTCCCTGGTTTCAGATTCTCTCCTACCGATGTTGAACTCATTTCGTATTACCTCAGTCGTAAAATAGATGGCGACGAAAACTCAGTCGCTGTTATCGCCGAAGTCGAGATTTACAAGTTCGAGCCGTGGGACTTACCAGGTTTCTTACCATTTTCCCTCTCTTTATATGATATGATCGATTTGTTATAACAAGACTTTGTTAATTGTTATTGATATGTTCTGTTTAAGAGACGCTTAAGTATTTTAGTGTAACATCAAACCAATCATAAATAGACGGTTTATCTAAACCGGAAACTCTAATACCCGGTTTCTTACCATCTTTCCTCTCTTAATATGATCCCTAGTTAGTCGAGAGAAGGAACAAGAAGATGTGTTCTGTTTAGGATAATCAGTATTTTTGGTGTAATATCAAACCAATATAATTAAATGGTTTATCTAAACCGGTAACTCTAATAACTAATCAGGAGAATCGAAGTTGAAGTCGGAGAACGAGTGGTTTTACTTCTGTGCAAGAGGAAGGAAGTATCCACACGGGTCACAGAGTCGGCGAGCTACACAGCTCGGATATTGGAAAGCTACTGGTAAAGAGCGAAGTGTGAAATCAGGGAACCAAGTCGTTGGAACCAAGAGAACACTTGTCTTTCACATCGGTCGGGCTCCACGTGGAGAAAGAACCGAGTGGATTATGCATGAATATTGCATCCATGGTGCATCACAGGTAATATTTTAATTTTTAAAAATATTTTGAATTTTAATTGTTGTGATAAATGTTGAAATGGGGATTTTTGTAGGACGCGTTAGTGGTATGCCGGTTAAGGAAAAATGCTGATTTTAGAGCTAATTCGAGCCAAAGGCAAATGGAGGATGGTCTTGTGCAAGATGATGACTACGTTGGACAAACTGGTGGTGGTTCAGAGAAGGAGAATAAATCTTATTCGGTTTATGAACCTGAGGTTCAGATAGCAAATGGTGACATCACAGAATCACCAAACGTTGTTGAGGTGAGATTCTTATTACAAAATGTTTTCTTTTCGTAAGGATGTATCCGAACCGGATAAACTTATCAAATATCTTCTCTTATATTTAACCGAGTCAAATTCAGTATGGTTCAACTAGATTCACATTATATTTCTTTCAAATTCAATGATAAATTTGACTGAGATTGAAATCAAACCAAAACATGCTTCAAATTTCATGTCCGTAAAGATAAACCGGTTGAGAAACCAAATCCAAACCAAAACCGAAGCAAACCAATTCTACCGCATCGCCTTTTTTTGGTTCCTTGAAACCCGAACCAAAATCCGGTTTAATATTCTTAATTTCTTTTTATTGTAGAGGTTAGAGTTTGCAACTGTACTGAAGTTAATACTTTTCTTTGGAATGTAGGATCAAAAGTTAATACTTTTCTTTGGAATGTAGGATCAACCCGATACCGATGATGATTGTTATGCCGAGATTCTAAACGACGATATAATAAATCTTGACGAGGAGGCATTGAAAGCTAGCCAAGCATTTAGACCAAATTATCCAACTCAACAAGAAACAATATTCAGTGAGGCATCATCGAGTAAGGAGAGGTCAGAATGTGATATAAAGAAAGAGTCAAAGCAAACGATGAATTGTTACGCTTTCTTCAGTATCAAGAGCGTCTCCGACCGCACGGCTTCCTCCGGTTGGGGAATCCCGAACCCGTTCCAAACCAAGAAAGATGATAGCCAGAGATTGACGAAGAATGTTTTGGCTACTACTGTTTTCTTGACTATCTTTATGTCTGTCCTTTTTACTGTCCTAACAGCTAGGGACAAGACTAATTAAGTAATTAGTTATGTACGTGTGTTGTCTTTTTCGACTCGCACCTATTAGTGTACTTGTACTACTAAAACTTAATATAC
Source organism: Sisymbrium altissimum (assembly GCA_900406495.1). Taxonomy (NCBI): domain Eukaryota; kingdom Viridiplantae; phylum Streptophyta; class Magnoliopsida; order Brassicales; family Brassicaceae; genus Sisymbrium; species Sisymbrium altissimum. The sequence continues at coordinate 48,924 of OVBI01000682.1, forward strand.
ATCGATAGTAGTATGTAAACGTGCTTTGTATGCTTTTTTGCTCCTCCTCTATTTTTTGAGGGACCTAGTTATTCATTTAGTGTTTTGTAGATATTTTCCAAAGTCATTACTACGAAAGGTCTTGGCTAACGATACTACTCGTTTCCTTTATCGAAGCTGGAAGAAAGGGTCCAAAGTATTTATAAGCCTGGCTGTTGGGTGGGGACACTAGGGTCGTTAAAAAGTGTGGGGGCTTAACTGGTCTGGCTGATCGTATAACTCACAGTTCTTGCTTTGCTGGGTTTGAAACAGAACAGTTTTAATAATTATCAAGTTTATTAAGTTTTAAATTTCCGTTAGTTTTTTAAGAAACGAACCTTCGTTAACCTATTTAATTATAGTTTTTCTGTCCCCCAATTCTCTGTGTGTCATGTTTATGCAGAGAGCCAGAGACCATGTTAGTTTTCTTTTTAAAAGTTTGTTCTCCATTTTCCTATACATAGACGAGGCAACAGTCGCCTTCGAATGTTGCACGCCACGAGTGGTTGATATTTATAGTTAGCTTACTTGCCAACTTCTATCGCTCCAATAATCGTATTGGACGAAAGAGTAACTAAGGCATCATCACTTTCCACTAAACTAGTCTGCCTTGTGGACTTGCACAATGGAGGACCAATTGTTTGAGTGGTACTTATAGATGCTTAAGTTTCATCCTTCAAAGTACTGAATAATTCGATGGATAAATCATCTTCTACTTGGATACATTGTTTGGTATGGAGAGAAGTCACATATGATAAGGCCTAAAATATTTATTTTGTCTAGACTGATTCTTCAATTCTTAATTAAGAATCGGGTCAAATAAGTTGGGTCAGAACTCATTAGTACATCTAAAGAAGCAAATGTTCTCATGATTTATCTATACTTGATTCATGTTTAAAGTCTTTACTCTATAAAATCGACATTTTCTTTTAATAATTCAGGATGCATCCTAACTCCTAAGTCTATGGAGAGATCCGAGATTCATCACTCTAAGAAAAAAAATGGTTATGGATAGACACCTTCTCCCTCTCCCAGTTTTTCACAAATATTCGTATGGTTAAATGGAAAAATGTATACTAATGTCATACTTGAAGAAAATAACTAAACCATGGCTATTTAATTATATACACTTTTTTTTTTTACTTTTAAATTTTGTTACTCTATACAAAATTTCAATTTTATCCCCATTTCATATAAATTACTTTAGTTTTTAAAAATAAAAATATTGCATTTACTTTTCTCAACCCAAATTTTGAGTAGCAAAATAAATTTCTGATCTAAATTTTACATTTTCAGAACATGTCATAAGTTCTACCTCAAGTTACATGATATATTTATATTTTTTTGAGATGTAATGTGTGGCGACTTGGCTTGCATTCTAGCCGTACGTGTGTTTTGTGTTCTAAAACCAAAAACCAACCTCAGCCTCTCAAGTCTTATATAACCTTTTCACCAATGAATATACTCCCAGCATTCTAAAGCATTATAAAATCCCAAATGACTAACACTAATGACTAATCTCTTCTAATAAACTTCAACAGTTGCATTAATAATAAAGTTTCCGCACAAAAAGATATTAATAATAAACTAACTTGGTCAAATAATTCAAATACAATAAGATAATCCAACATTAAATAAAAGGTTTTAACTGTAATTTTAATAGATTTGTGTGTACAAAAAGAACATATAATAAAGATTTACTTCTCTTTTTGGTGGCTGAAAACAAAACTAAACCATGGCGATGATTCTCCAACTCCCTTCTCCTTCGACTCCGTCTTCTTCCTTGTGGAACACCAGAGACCCTAAAACCCGATTCTTCTTCTCTTCAATTCAACCTTCTTCGAAGAAATTCAGATGCAGAGCCGTCCGAGAGAAAGCAGAAGAAATCAAGAACAAGAACAAGAACACCAACACTTCTTCTTCAGCAGAGGAAGTTACCAAGAAGTACGGACTCGAAGTTGGTCTTTGGAAGGTCTCTTTCTTTCTTCCTTCTCCATATTCGTCTCTTCCTCTTCAATATCGTTCTTTATATATCAATTCTTGAACAGATATTTAGCTCAAAGGATGAAGAAGAAACTGATGGAGAGAAGAAGAAGAAGTCAAAGACAGATGAAGCTAAGGAGTTACTAGCGAAGTATGGTGGTGCTTATCTCGCAACGTCCATCACTCTTTCACTCATTTCATTCTCACTCTGCTACGCTCTCGTCACTTCTGGTGTTGATGTTCAAGCTCTTCTTCTAAAGGTTTTGGCCTTTTCACTTCTTGATTATGTTTTCTTGATTTTCTTGATTATGTTTTCTTGATCTTTGATTATGTTTTCTTGATTTTTGGTTTCTTGATCTTCTTGATTATGGTTTCTTGATCTTCTTGATTATGGTTTCTTGGTCTTGAAATGAGTTAATAGAAAGCTGACTGTGGATGTTTTGTAATAAAGGTTGGGATTGCGACGAATGAGACAGGAGAGAAAGTAGGTGCTTTTGCTTTGGCTTACGCAGCGCATAAAGCTGCTTCTCCTATAAGGTTTCCACCTACGGTTGCATTGACACCTATTGTAGCTAATTGGATTGGGAAGAAAGTGGACAAGGAGAAGGATGATGAATAGTCTTTTTTGTACTTAGTTTATCTGAAGGTTACTAAAATGTAGATGTTATGAATATATATTACATTGGAACATCCTTGAATCCTCACTTCTTTCTAGCTTTCTATGTACAAAAGAGTTAAGCATCTGTGAGTTTAAGATACAGAACCAAAGAGTAGTTTTGCAGAATTCAGGTTATGTGATAGCTTTTAGACTTGTCCATGTGAGATCTTGTTGGTTGTAAATTATGACTTTACCTTTTCACCTACCTGTGGACATCTGATAAGAGAGGTAATAGTAGATCTCTGTGATTGATTTGGTTCATATTTAACTTCTGGTTTGTTTGTGTCCGCTTTTGTTAACATGGTGGAGCTTGTACATTCATGTGTTTTTTACTCAAGTTGGCTTTAAATGGTTTCATTGTTTTCTCCGTTCACCAACTCCTTCAACATTTTCCACGACATCCACAGTATCAGGTTCATAACTATCTCCAACACAAGCTTCCCCATCGTCGTCCACGAGAGGACATCTTAGTGGAGAGAGAGAGACTTTTCTTAATGTACACATTTAACTTCTCCAACATGCTTTTTTTTACGTCTTTCTGATCTTGTTGTATTTGTCATTGAAATATGGTCATTGGATAGTTTGTACACCCACATGCTGAAGATGCTAAGCGTATACTGTTACAAACTCGTATTCGATTTCCTTAGAGCCAGAGTTCCACAGATTTCAATCTCTGCACTTAAAAACTTTTCAAAAATAATTATAAGTTGGGGACTATAGGATTTGTTTCAGTGAAATGTGGGACTAAATGCACGCGTGAAGAGTTTGAAGACTGAAATGATAATGATCTTTTGCAATCTGACTGAGCACTGTGAAGAGTGTGAAAGACGTGATGATAATGATCTTGGCCATGAAGACTGATCACATACTCACAGTGAAGACAGTGATGTAAAAGAGAATGTGGATGTAAGCATTAGACATTTCATGATTAGTCTTTCAAGATCAAAAGTAAGCTATTTTATATAAAGGATCACTGAGATGATTTCCCAAATATTATAAACCATCTAGTTTTAGTTACAAATCTACTATTGACTCAGTGCTTCACAATTTGATTCACAAAACGTCATAGATGTTGATGGCTTTATAGTACTCAAATTACTAAATAAAATAAGGACATTTGGCTTGTGATAACTTCATCTGTTAGAGGCTTGATAGAAGAAAGATGTCAATTTATCCACCTTTTCAACTCTGCTTTCAATATGATTTAGCCTATGACCATGCTTATGCAGGCGAAGCAGAAGCTATGCAGAATATTATGGTTACGAGTGACGGAGTGAATGAAGCATGGTAGTGGAATTTCCTGTAAATTTGATTGGTGGACTTAGATTAGTTCAAGATTCACCCACATCAACTTTATTTGTTTAGGGAAGAAATATTCACTTAGTTCTTTCTAATATTTCATCAAACACTGTTGGTGCTTTAAATAACCTATGATCCAAGACACTAAACGATCATTAAGGACTATGGTGATAGACTGATCATAGTGAAGACTCTGAAGACAGCGATGATAGTCAGAGTCTTGAAAAGTCATGAAGACAGTGATGATAATGATCTACGCAATCAGACAGATCAGAGTAAGCGAATGCAGGTAAGCATTAGACCTCTCATAATTATTTTTTTAAGTTCAAACATAAACCATTTTATACAATGGATGACGGAATTGTTTCTGTAGATAACCTGAAGGGCACCTGACTTTCTTTGTTCCCAAACCACAAGTTTCTTAGGTAACTCATAAATTTTATAAACACTATAAACCAAATTACGAAAACATTATAGTTCCTATAATCCTATTCTAGTTGTGACACAGAGCTTCACAAGTTGATACACAAAACATTATAAATCAAATTACGAAAATTGCATTCGTATCTCAATAACATGTGGCTTGATATAACATCATTTGCAGAGGCTTCGAAAAAGATGTCAATATATCAACTTCTTCCAATATCAATCTGATTAATCTTATTACATATGGAGATATGTACGAAGCAGCAGTAGGAGAGGAATGGTTACACGTTACATTGTTACGATAGTAATATATATTTCTGTTTCTTTTCAAAAACTTCTTGAAATCTCAAGGACATTATTTGTAAATAACAATTATAACATTGTTTCAAGAATGTTTCCCAAATATAGTAAGTTACAATCTAATTTTCTTATATTATATTTCGGATAATGATAAAACGACTTAATTATTCTGTTTCTGCCAACTATGTGAAGTGTAGGGTTGTGAAAATTGACTGAGTTTCTGAGAATCCGTTGATCTTTCCGGAGACACCCGAAAACAAGTTTTTTTAGTTTTTATGTAGTGGGAGGATTGAACAAATTTTTCGTTTAAGTAACTTAAACATTGATCTTACACTTCCAAATGTGTCGTAAGATTCTGATATATGATCATAAGCTTGAAACTAAAGAAATCGACAGCTAGAGCCTAAATAATTTCACATGCAAACAAAAACTGATGAAACTAATATAAAATTAATTCTTTACGTTTCTTGTTAAATAAATCAATGGAAAAAAAGAAGAAGAATGATCGTGGCAGCTTGGATACATCAAAGCATTATGCGCTGCTGTTATAAATTTTAAGAGTCCTATTAAATGTGGGTTATTGTACGTAATAGAGTCAAGAGATAAATCATCTAAAGCTCATCCGTTAGGTTTTTAAACCAAAAAGGAAGCAAAATGGCAATGGAGTCATCGACGACAACATCCTCGCAGTCGGTCGTGTCAGAGTTTGAAGGGACACTGCTGAAGAGCCAGGATTCCTTCTCTTACTTTATGCTCGTCGCCTTTGAGGTCTGTTTCATCCGTTTCACCATCCTATTGTTTCTCTGGCCCGTCATCGCACTACTTGACGTTTTCAGCTATAAAAACGCCTCTCTAAAGCTCATGATCTTTGTAACAACGGCTGGTGTACGCAAATCAGAGATCGAGCTGGTGGCTAGAGCCGTCCTGCCAAAGTTCTACATGGATGACATATGCATGGACACGTGGAACGTTTTCAGCTCGTATAAGAAAAACGTCCTGGTGACGAAGATGCCTCAAGTTATGGTGGAGATGTTCGCTAAGGAGCATCTTAGTGCCAATGAGGTCATTGGTACCGAGCTGATCGTGAACGGGTTTGGTTTTATCACCGGTTTGATACGTGAAACCGATATTGATCAGTCTATTTTGAACCGCGTTGGTCACTTGTTTACTGACCGGACACCTCATCTAGGTCTTGGAAGACCCGCCATGACGGCATCTACAACTTTCTTATCGTTATGTGAGGTTAAAAAAAAAGATTCTAGTCAAGTTATCTGAATATTGATGATACATGCAACGTATATAATTTGTATGTCTGTTTTTTGATACTTTTTTATATGTAGGAGCAAGTTCATGCACCAATACACTGGAACCACGGTGACCAACAACTTGAGATTCAGCCTCCAAAGCCAGTAATCTTCCACGACGGACGCTTAGTGAAGCGACCAACACCAGCCACGGCTCTCCTCATCCTTCTTTGGTTCCCGTTTGGAATTGTTCTCGCCGCCATCCGAATGTTTCTTATGTTAGTCCTCCCGTTGTGGGCCATATCTTATATCCTTGGAATATTAGGCATCCGAGTCACCGCCAAAGGGAAGCCTCCTCAGCCACCGGTGGATAGAAACTCCAGCTTACTCTTTGTCGGTAATCATAGATCCCCACTCGACGGGTTTGTGATATCACATGCGTTCGGACGCACTATTCCGTCCATTTCATTCACGTCCACCATCTTAAGGATACCTGCAAGGATCTTATCTCCAGTTCCCTTAGTGTGGATTTCAAGAACTCGAGATATCGACGCGGAGGAGATCAAGCAAGCTCTGTCTAAAGGAGATCTAATGATGTTTCCTGAAGGAATATACGGGGGTGAACCATTCCTGCTAAGATTCAGCGCCCTTTTCGCTGAATTAACTGATGGAATCGTGCCCTTTGCTATGAATGATACCACTGGGTTCTTCCGTGCCACGGTACGAGGCTGGTCTGCTCTGAACTTTATTTTCTTGGCTATGAATCCAACGGTGTTTTACGAGGTTACGTTCTTGGACCAGCTTCTGGTGGAGGATACATGTTCATCCGGGAAAAGTCCGTATGATGTTGCGAACCATGTACAGAAAATTTTAGCGGATACGTTAAGGTTTGAGTGCACTGACTTGACGAGGAAGGATAAGTATAAACTTCTCACTTGAAACCAAAACGATCGTAGTTATCCCTTCAGGAGTATATATAGAGACCACATTGACAGTAATTAATGATTCAATTTCGAGGTCATTTTTATATGCAAGAAAAACAAAAGTATCTATAGATTTATTTGTATTTCTTTGTGATTCTGGTTACACGTATGATGTATCCTTATTTCCTTGTGAAGACTTGTGATGCTCTCATTAGCTTGCTTGGTCTCCTCGATCGTCTTTCCTCATTAACTTCTCTGTGAATCCGCTTTCATGGCGTTTGAATTCACTCCACGTAAACCTGGTTTCAAGCGAAGAAACCTGAGAAAAGACTAATCTAGGATCATAGTGAAAACTTTTAATACTGAAATTATAGTGATCTTTTGCAATCTGACCGATCACTGTGAAGAATGTGAAGACGTGATGATAATGAATTAATGATCTTGGCCATGAGACTGTTCACAGACTCACGGTGAAGATTGTCAAGACAGTGATGTAGGGACAAAGAGAATGTGGATCTAAGCATAAAGACATTTCATGATTAGTCTTTCAAGATCAAAAGTAAACTATTTTAAGGAAAGGATCACTGAATTGTTTCTGCAGATTCCGTGAAGCGCAACTAAAGAAGCTACGGAGTTGTAGGGTAACTGAAAAACCTACTGAGTTGCTCTGCAGCCAAACTGCAAGGCTCCAGAATACTACGAACCATCTACTTGTGACTCAGAGCTTCACAATTTTATTCACAAAACGTCATACATGTTGATCGCTTTATAGCTACTCAAATTACTAGATAAAATAAGGACATTTGGCCTGTAATAACTTCATCTGTTAGAGGATTGATACAAGAAAGATGTCAATTTATCAATCTTTTCGAACTCTGCTTTGAAATATGATTTAGTTTTAGCCTATGACCATCCTTATGCAGAATATCACATTCACGAGTGAGTGAAGAATGGTAGTGGAAAATTTTCTTGATTGGTGGACTTAGATCAGTTCCGAACACCCACATCAACTTTATTTGTCTAGGGAAGAAATATTCACTTAGTTCATTCTGATATTTCAACAAACACTGTTGGTGCTTTAAATATCGTATAATCCAAGACACTAAACGATCATTAATGATTATGGCAATGAGAATGATCATAGTGAAGACTTTGAAGACAGCTTTAATAGTCAGCTTGTAAGACATGAAGACAGCGATGCTAATGATTTACGCAATGAGACTGATCAGAGTAAGCGAATGCGGGTAAGCATTAGACCTCTCATAATCATTTTTTTTCAAGATTAAACAGAAAACTTTTTACATAATTGATGGAATTGTTTCTGCAGATAACCTGAATGGCACCTCAAGAACCTGAGTTGCTTTGCTGCCAAACAACAAGGTTATTAGGTAACTCATAAATTTTATAAACCATCTTATTCTAGTTCCAAATCAGTTCTGACACAGACCTTCACAAGTTGAGCTTGTCCCGGATTTTAAGGTTGATAATAACCGAATGTGAGATAGGAGAATGCTAGCTACTCCAACTCTTTCAAGTCCCTCATGAGCATGATAGAGCTTCTGATGTAGGCTTGGAATCTGTATACGTTGATATCTAAGACAAAACACTGAAACTGAAGTAAGGCGGAGAAGCAACTAGAGAATGACAGTGTACTGACAACGGAGACCTGGAAAGAAATGATGTTAATGATGAGACATTTTCCTTAAAATTATGGTCAAGTTTTGATGTGCATTTAGTGTGGTGTTAGTTTGGTTAACATCACTATATATGTGATGTTTGGGTTATGTTTACTTCAATAATGAAGTCACAACAGACCTGTATGCATGTAAGAGTTCTACTTTTCTGCGTCTTCTTTTTGTTTATAAGGAAATGTATATGTTCTTTTTTTTCTTGGGTAAGAAAATGTTATTTCTGAAGTCTAATCAAGTCTTGGCACAAAATTTATGCTTTAGACTTGTCCATCTGAAGTCTAGTTGGTCATAAATTACGATTATGCCGTTCACCTACTTGCAGACATTGGATAAGAGGGTCTCCATCCACATGAATCAACTTGAGAGAACTTGTGGATCCTATTATGCTCCTTTAATGGATCCTCTCGTGAATAAAATGAGGATACTCTTAGGTTATAGAATCAAAGAACACAAGAATAACGAATAACTCTCGTTATATTGCCTTAGAAACTTCTCAAAACTAATGCAATCTCAAGCTCTCTAATCTCACAAGTGTTTACCACATCCTCGGCAACTACTTATATATAGAGAGGTCTTTTATATTTCTATTTTACATGTAGTTAGATAACTGGACGTGTTCCACCTCAACCTGTTCGTTCTCCACACACTCACGAATGAAGTGATACTTTCTATGAATTTGTTTACTGCGGCCGTGAAAAACAGGGTTTTTGGTGAGTGCTATGGCAGACTTATTA
>OVBI01000683.1:0-58191 GCA_900406495.1 Sisymbrium altissimum
CTAGGTGGACGTCTTCAATGGCTTATAGCCTCAACTTTTATATAGTATAGATTTTTGTATTTATAATTAATTTGGTATTATTATGTATTTATCTTTGAATACCACTTGTTAATAAATTATGTTTGATTATTTATAGTTTTCAATTTAATGGTGTTTCATCTTGTTATCATATACAAGCTAGCATCAGTTATATAATTGGTTTCAGAAAGTGAAGTCAAAGTCTTGTTAAAAGTGATGTTTGGGGCAAAAAAAAAAAAAAAAATCACTACAATTATCTAAATGGGAAAAGACCGAAATACATAAGGAAATTGCTGAAAGGAGGGACCAAGGACACATTTTGGGTCCCCATTTGAAAATTCTAAACTTAAAATGACTTTGACTTTTTGACTTTTCGTGACCGTTTTTGAAGGTTTGAGGAGAGAAACTTCCATTTGCTGTTTAAAGAGGTAAGAGACGAACAGATGCTCGAACACTAAAAACAAAAGATTTTGCTTTTGCTTACGTACCATCTTAAAGTGCATTATGAAGCAGAGGAGTTTGTTTTCAATTCTCTCTTTTGTCCTCATAAGCTTTGGCGTTGCTTCGGTTTCAGCAGTCTGTGTGAACAATGGGAATTTCAGGCCCAATGGTACTTACGACGCAAATCGCCGTCTCATCCTCTCCTCTCTTCCTTCCAATGTCTCTTCTAAAGACGGCTTCTTCTTCAATGGTTCCATCGGACAAGAACCGAACCGTGTCTTCGCAATAGGGATGTGCATCACAGGATCAACTTCAGAGGACTGTTCTGAATGTATCAAGAGCGCCTCTGATGATTTGATAAAGAGTTGTCCTAACCAAACAAGCGCGTTTACATGGCTAGGTGATCCCACGCTTTGCCATGTCCGCTACTCCAACACTTCTTTCTTAGGATCTGTAGATCTAAGTCCGCGTTATAGCATCACCAACGGTGGAAATGTAACCTCAAATCCAACAGAATTCACTAAAACATGGGAAGGCTTGGTTGTTCGTATGATTGATGTAGCCTCCACAGCAAAAAGCACACCATTCTTGAGTAATAACCATTATACAGCTAATAGTGCAGCCTTTACAGCTTTGCAGAATATATATGCATTGATGCAATGCACGCCGGATATTTCCTCCAGTGATTGTGAGACTTGTCTGCGTCAGAGCGCAAGTGAGTTCCAGTCATGCTGTAGTCAGAAGCTTGGAACACGTATTCAACGGCCAAGCTGCTTTTTCCGCTTTGAATTGTATGGATTCTCTAAGACTTCTTTTGATAGTCTTACGGTGGCTTCTCCTCCTCCTGTGGCTGTGGCACTACCTCCAGATAATCAGGCCAGCACCATCGAAATTTGTAAGTATTATGCAATTGAAAAAATTTATGATTTTAAGAAGAATCCAAATATAAAATTTTTTTTCTCTGTCTTATGAGTAGATAGCAAAGGAATCTCAGCTGGAATTGTCGCAGCCATCACCGTTCCAACAGTCGCTACCGTCTTACTACTGCTTGTTCTAGGATTTTTTCTTTGTCGGAGGAGAAAGTATCAAAGAACTGAAGTTGAATGTTAGTTTCTTGTGTGTTTAGCTATTATTGTTTCCTTTCTTTTTAAGCATATACTGTCCCTAAGCAGAACTAATACACCCTTGATTTGCAGCTGATAGTGATATTTCAACTACACAATCACCGCAATATGACTTTAAGACACTTGAAGCTGCAACAAACAAGTTTTCGAGGAATAATAAGCTCGGAGAAGGTGGATTCGGCGAGGTTTACAAGGTAAGGAGGTCTTTGTTTTCCTTTTTTTTTTCTAAGTTACTTTATGGGAATGAAAAATAACAAGTGGTGTTTGCTTCATTTATTGGTATGTAGGGTACGCTTTCAAATGGAACTGAAGTGGCTGTGAAGCGACTGTCGAAAAACTCAGGACAAGGGACAAGAGAGTTCAAGAACGAGGCTGTTCTTGTGTCAAAACTTCAACATAGGAATCTGGTTAGGCTTCTTGGATTCTGTTTGGCAGGAGAGGAAAAGATTCTGATATATGAGTTTGTCCCCAACAAAAGCCTTGACTATTTCCTATTCGGTATGGTTCCCTTCAATAGTGTTTCTTATTCGAAGGATTCTTCTACAGCTATTTAAGCATTGATTGTACCTGTAATTGTGCAGACCCTGAAAAGCAAAGTCAGCTAGACTGGACTTATCGATACAAGATCATTGGAGGGATTGCGCGAGGCATTTTATATCTTCATCAAGATTCACAACTAACGGTCATACACCGTGACCTCAAAGCCAGCAACATTCTCCTAGATACCAATATGGACCCAAAAATTTCAGATTTTGGATTGTCGACCATCTTTGAAATGGAGCAAACTCGAGGCAATACCAGCAGAATTGCTGGAACCTAGTAAGTTCTGCTAGTAATGTACAGAAAAAAACCATAAGTTCGTCAAGCAGTTTTTTCTATTGAATACTAACGATACTTGTATGTTTGTCAGCGCTTACATGTCACCTGAGTATGCAATGGGTGGTCAATACTCCATGAAATCTGACGTTTACAGCTTTGGAGTATTAGTTCTCGAGATTATAAGCGGCAAGAAAAACAGCGGCGTTTACCAGATGGATGAAACTAATACTGCTACCAACTTGGTCACTTATGTGAGCATAAAGACCTCAACTTTCAAAGAATTAACATCTTTAAAACATATGATAACAAATGGTTCTTGGTTGTTCATTTTTGCTAGGCTTGGAGGCTTTGGAGAAATGGGTCACCACTAGAGCTGGCGGATCCGGCCATTGGAAGGAACTATCAGAGTAATGAAGTCACTAGATGCATCCATATCGCGCTCTTATGTGTTCAAGATAATCCAGAAGACCGTCCAATGTTATCAACCATCATTCAGATGCTCACTAGTAACACAATCACTCTACCAATGCCTCGCCTACCGAGATATTTCCCGCATAGCAGGAAGAAACAGGACCAGGTATCTGAGGGTTATTCTGGTAGTGACGTGACGATAACTGATTTAGGGCCTCGTTGAAGATGGGAAATATTATTTGTCTGCAAATTTGAGTGATGCGTTCTTATCTTTTGTGATTTAAGTCTTGAATATTCATGTGGGTTCTTCTGTTTGTCATCTTCCTAAGTTTTGTGCCGCTACACTTTGTCTGATTTATGTAAACCCTTGTCACATTAACCGTTAACCAAGCTATCGAATGATGCGCTTTCCTTCGCTCTAGGTCAGCTTTGCCGTTTCTCTATTTTTGCTGACATATGAAATTAGATGGATTCGAAAGAACTTACCGGTATCCAAATTTACGAATCTGACTCAAAAAGCGGCTAGTTTATTAACCAAGACCGTAAGGATTGGAACCTACGCTGTTAACCGATGATTCCCCCTTCCCTCTGTCTTCGCCGATAATAATTAAGAAAGTGACAGGACAAATTGCCTAGCTTAATGTTCACCCTTTCTCTTCATAGACAACATCATTATTCTTTTTGTTCTGTTTTTTTTTTATAGCCATCTCCACCTATGTTTGTGTTAGTGTAGTCATATCCATCTTCTCCTTGCGTTACAAGTCTTCTTCTTTCTCAGTTTCCTGAATTTCTCTGCTTCAAAATGTTTACAAATCTTTGCATTGTGACTACGTACCAAAGCCACGACGACTACAACGCATTATCATTTTCTCTCTATTAACCTTCTTCATTGTAGGGACTCATGCCTTTCTTTCTTTTTCTTTGGTTTTGGTTTCCTTTCTTTCCTGCTATGTACTAGTTTTTTTAAATAGAGTAGAAGGTGACTTAATCACATTAACTAGGAGTTTTTTTTACGAAAATTTGCATGACAAACCTTCTATAGCGTTAAGTTAGCAAGGATGAGCTTCTTTAGATCCACCCTACAGACCAAATGACCGTAATTCTGTGACTTATGGAGAAGAACACATCACCATTCGCTACATACCCAAGATCTTTCTCAAGGATCTGTAAGAAACCTAGAAAGAAGCATACATATACAGAAATTGAAATTAGGAGCTAAATCTTCTAGAGAGAAGAGAAGGGAGGAAAACGAGACGGTTCTTGTTGAAAGATACTTTGTCCAAGCATGTTGTACTTATCATCCAAAAATCAGAGGATGATCGAGAAAAATAAGACTTATAAGAATCAACTCACATTTTTGGAGATTATACATGTGTTTTTTTCAAGAACATAATCTCTAAAATATTATTAGTCTACTTTTATAACTGAAGAATCTCTGGCCGATTTTCGGGGTTTATCAAAGATTTTATCTAATGCTTCAATTCGCCAAGGCATTGATCAAGTGCATCTTAGATGCTAAACCACAGGTTTGCTCCAATTATATATAACCGAAACTGGTATATTTGTGAAACCAAAGACACTGGCACATAAGCCTAATAATCTTCTGGTCCTTCTCCATCTGTCTTTTATTTAATGGCTTCTAGTAAAATATCATTTGTGTTGAAACTTCAACATTATTATTGACTTTGTTATCAGTTTGACGAATTCAACATTGGAAATATCGGAGAGAAGCATCCATTTGCTGTTTAAAAAGGTACGAAACGAACAGATGCATGAATACTAAAGACAAAGATTTTGCTTTGGCTACCTGAATTATGAAGCAGAGGAGTTTGTTTTCAATCTTTTGTTTTGTCCTCATAACCTTTGGCGTTGCTTCGGTTTCAGCACAAACATGTATGAACAATGGGAATTTCAGGCCCAACAATACTTACGACGCAAATCGCCGTCTCATCCTCTCTTCTCTTTCTTCCAACGTCACAGCTCAAGAGGGTTTCTTCTTCAGCGGTTCCATCGGACAAGAACCGAACCGTGTCTACGCTATAGGGATGTGCATCCCAGGATCAACTTCAGAGGACTGTTCTGAATGTATCAAGACCGCCTCTGATGGTTTGATACAGAGTTGCCCTAACCAAACAAACGCGTTTACATGGCCAGGTGATCCCACGCTATGCCATGTGCGCTACTCCAACACTTCTTTCTCAGGATCTGCGGTTCTGGACCCGCGTGTAGTGCTCACCAACACAAGAGATATCAACTCAAATCTAACAGAGTTCAAGACAATATGGGAAGGGTTAGTAGTTCGTATGATTAATGCAGCCTCCACAGCAAAAAGCACACCATCATCTAGTGATAACCATTACAAAGCTGATGTTGCAGCCGTGACAGCTTTCCAGAACATATATGCATTGATGCAGTGCACGCCGGATCTTTCATCTGGTGACTGTGAATCTTGTCTGCGACAGAGCGCAACTGACTACCATTCATGCTGTAGTCAGAAGCAAGGAGGTGTTGTTATGCGGCCAAGCTGCTTTTTCAGGTGGGACTTGTATACATACTCTAAGGCTTTTAAAAATATTACGGTGGCCCCTCCTCCTCCTCCCGTTGCTTCTCCTCCTCCTGTGTGATATAGCCACATCCAACAGCTCTTTAACGTCTTCACCAAGCAACCTATATATTACTTAATATATGTTATTCATACTCTGTTTTTGGTCTATGGAGTTATTTTGGTTCAACGGTGGTTGTAACCAAGTTAAACCTTTATTTAAGTTAACGTCTTTGCTTCTTTGTAACGCAGCTTTTGGAATAATAAGAAAACGAGTTTTTAATTCAAACCCTAATTTTTTATTTCTCTTGACATCGTTTTTTCTTTTCTTAATTCATATAAGATTATGCGACCAACAAAACTAAAAGAAAAAAACCAATAAAAGTTGTCGTTTTAAATCTAAACAGTAACTGTATAAGCATGAAAATAAATATAGGGTTCTTCATTGAAATCAAATATGGGTAAAGAAAATGATCTTAGAAATGAAACTGAAGAATCTCTTGCCCAATTTTCTGTAAGTGCATCTCAGATGTTAAACCGGAGAGGTTTTGCTCCAACTGTATATGGATAATTGGTGACACTGACACATTGACCCAATACTCTTGTGGTCCTTCTCCATCTGTCTTTTCGTCAATGGTTTCTAAGATCAGAGCCGCCTATAAGGTTAGAAAAAAAAACATTAGCTACAAGCCTCACATAATATTTTAAATTTGGGCCCTGAATCTTCAAAATTGTTCTTAATTTGATGATTCAAAAGATTCATTATACGGTTTCTACTTGAGTTGAAAATCAAAGATTAACAATAACATAAAGTTTTTTCTATTTTTATTTTTATTTATTCAAGTTCTAATAATTATAATTACTTTTATTTTCTCAAATTTGTTTCTCCCATGTTTTCTTGTACTTGCATTTTATAATTCATTCTTTTTTATGTTTTGTTGTGTGAATGTTGACGATTAGCATGCTAGATTTTAATTTTGTTTATTAACATATAAGACTGGTAGTTGTATTGTCTTCTTATTATATGATTATGAGTTATTTTTTAATTATGTTGTTAAAATTTTGTTATAAAAATAAAAATCAGAAAAATGCCTCCATAAAATAATATAAATATGATTCAGAAGCCAACAGAATTAGACCTTATTATTGTTGTTTTAAATGTTCTTAATTATTATTTTTGCTTTAATGTTTTATATTAATGGTTTGAAATTATATTATAGTTATTCTATATATATATATATAATCATATATTAAAATTTGTCTTAGGCCCCGAAATAGGCTCGCACGGCACTGTCTAAGATAATCATTTTTGTTAATTTTTTGGGTCCACTTTTGAAATTCTAACATTATAATTGACTTTGACTATTGACTTCATAATATTTTGTGACCGCAATTGCAGGTTTGAGGGTGACTGTTATCACTTTGACGAATTCAACATTATAAAATTTCGGAGAGAAACTTCGATTTGCTATCAAAAGCTGGTAAGATACGGACAAATGCGTTAAATACTAAAAAGACAAAGATTTTGCTTTTGCTATCATCTTGTAAAACAATGAAGCGGAGGAGTTTGTGTTCAGTCCTCTGTTTTGTCCTCATAAGCGTTGGCTTTGCTTCGGTTTCAGCACAAACATGTATGGACAATGGGAATTTCAGGCCCAACAGTACTTACGACGCAAATCGCCGTCTCATCCTCTCTTCTCTCCCTCGCAACGTCGCGGCTCAAGGGGGCTTCTTCTTCAATGGTTCCATCGGACAAGAACCGAACCGTGTCTACGCAATAGGGATGTGCATCCCAGGATCAACTTCAGAGGACTGTTCTGAATGTATCAAGACCGCCTCTGATGATATGATAAAGAGTTGTCCTAATCAAACAAACGCGTTTACATGGCCAGGTGATCCCACGCTTTGCCATGTGCGCTACTCCAACACTTCTTTCTCAGGATCTGTAGATCTAAGTCCGCGTGTAGTGCTATTCAACTCTGGAGATATCAACTCAAATTTAACAGAGTTCAGGACGATATGGGAAGGATTAGTGGTTCCTATGATTAATGCAGCCTCCACAGCAAAACGCACACCATCATCTAGTGATAACCATTACAAAGCTGATGTTGCAGCCTTGACAGCTTTCCAGAACATATATGCATTGATGCAGTGCACGCCGGATCTTTCCCCTGGTGATTGTGATAACTGTCTGCGACAGAGCGCAAGGGAATACCAGTCATGCTGTGGTCAGAAGCAAGGAGGCGTGGTTCTGCGGCCAAGCTGCTTTTTCAGGTGGGACTTATATAAATACTCTAAGGCTTTTGATAATATTACGGTGGCTCCTCCTCCTCCTCCTCCTGTGGCTTCTCCTCCTCCCGTGGCTGCGCCTCAACCTGCAGGTGATCAGGCCAGCACGACGGACAATGGTAAGTATTTTCCAATTGAAAAGAAATTAGGATTGTAAGAAGAATCGGAATATGTGACATTGTTTTGCTGTGTTTATGAGTAGATAGCAAAGGAATATCAGCTGGAATTATCGCAGCCATCACCGTTCCAACTGTTGTTACCGTCTTAATACTGCTTGTTCTAGGATTTGTTCTTTGTCGGAGGAGAAAGTCAATGCGAAGAACTGAAGTTGAATGTTAGTTTCTTGTCTCTTAGCTCTTTTTGTTTCCTTTCGTTATAAGCATATGTTGTCCCTTAAAGGCAAGAGAAGAAAACATGAAGCAGAACTAATACACACTTGATTTTCAGCTGATAGTGATATTTCAACTACACATTCATCGCAATACGACTTTAAGACAATTGAAACTGCAACAAACAAGTTTTCGAGGAGTAATAAGCTCGGTGAAGGTGGATTCGGCGAGGTTTACAAGGTAAGGAGGTCTCTGTTTTCCATATTTTACTTAGTTACTTTAGGTTATGAAAATAATAGGTGATGTTTGTGTCATTCAATGGTACGTAGGGTACGCTTTCAAATGGAACTGAAGTGGCTGTCAAGCGACTGTCAAAGAAGTCAGGACAAGGGATAAGAGAATTCAAGAACGAGGCTGTTCTTGTGTCAAAACTTCAGCATAGGAATCTGGTTAGGCTTCTTGGATTCTGTTTGGAAGGAGAGGAACAGATTTTGATCTACGAGTTTGTTCCCAACAAAAGCCTTGACTATTTCCTATTTGGTACGGTTCCTTTCAATAGTTTTTCTTCTTTGAAGGATTTTTCTTCAGCTTTAAACTGATTGATCATATATGGAGATGAGCAGACCCTGAAAAGCAAAGCCAGCTAGACTGGTCTCGGCGATACAAGATCATTGGAGGGATTGCACGAGGAATTCTTTATCTTCATCAAGATTCACGACTCACAGTCATACACCGTGACCTCAAAGCCAGCAACGTTCTCTTAGATGCCAATATGAACCCAAAAATTTCAGATTTTGGATTGTCGACCATCTTTGGAATGGAGCAAACTCGAGGCAATACCAGTAGAATTGCTGGAACATAGTAAGCTCTGCTCACAATAGCTGAAACCACACAAATTTTGTTAAACCTATTTCTACGGCATATTAAACCAAAGTCGTATGTTTCAATTTTCAGCGCTTACATGTCTCCTGAGTATGCAATGCATGGTCAATATTCCATGAAGTCTGACATTTACAGCTTTGGAGTCCTAGTTCTCGAGATTATAAGCGGCAAGAAAAACAGTGGCGTTTACCAGATGGATGAAACTACTACTGCTGGCAACTTGGTCACTTATGTGAGCATAAAGACCTCAACTTTCAACAACTTAACATCTTTAAACATAAGATGACAAATGGTTCTTGTTTGTTCATTTTTGTTAGGCCTGGAGGCTTTGGAGAAACGGGTCACCACTAGAGCTGGTGGATCCAGCCATTGGAAGGAATTATCAGAGTAATGAAATCACTAGATGCATCCATATCGCGCTCTTGTGTGTTCAAGACAATCCAGAAGACCGTCCAATGTTATCAACTATCATCTTGATGCTCACTAGTAGCACAATCACTCTACCAGTGCCTCATCTACCGAGGTATTTCCCGCGAAGCAGGCACCAACTGGACCAGGTATCCGAGGGAGGAGTAGAATCAAGTAAATCCACAGGAAGATCTGTTGGTTATTCTGTGAATGACGTGTCCATTACTGATTTAGAACCTCGTTGAAAATTGAAAAAGTATCCTACGTGTGGGAAGTTTAAATGATGCTTCTAACAGCGATTGTGACTTCAAACTCTTGAATATTCATCTGAATTATGTTTCTATTGTATCTTCCTAATTTATGTGACTTTGAATATCCATCTACACTTTTATGCCTCTGACTTGATTTACCAAACCGGTGTCAAATAAACCGTAAACCTCCTTGTTTCCCACGGCAACAATTTCTGATAAAGTCCATCTGTAGTGTGGTCTTGAGTCTTGACGCTATTTGATCATTCCTCTGTTTCAGTAAGTATTTTTACAATTGTGCCCCTGTTTATTTTTAAAAACTACACATTTGCTGGTTATAAGTTTTTCTCCTCTCACGTCTCTACTAACGTCTTCTGTCACCGTCAACTTCTCCTTCACCGGTGGGGAAATCTCCGTCACTGTTTTCGATTTCAAAGTTATTCTGCTCTAATCGGTAATTTTGGTTTGTAAATTCTGGTTTTGCGTTGAGACGATTATCAAATTGTGGTAATTGAATTTCAGAAACTGCTTTTAATATAATAGATAAAAGCTTAAACATATACTGCAGATCAAGTGTTCGACTAAATGTCTCAGTGAACTTTTTGAAATGTTGGTTGTGTTTCTCAGTCAGCTTTTTTCGTTTGTGGATTAATAAAACTCAAATTTGCAAGTGTCAATTTGGGTAGATATACAAATTCTTTAGGAATTCTATGACTACTACTTTGTTCAACTCTAAGTCTCTAACAAATATTAGTTAGCCTAGAAAGTTAATATTGAATAGAGCTTCTATGTTTTTGTTCCTGTCTTCATATGTCACGACTATACAAATCGAAATTTTTATGTGATGTATTGCAGATTTCCGTAGTGTTATTATTTTTAATGGATGCTAACTTGTTCCCTTGGTCAATGTTTATCTTATTGCACTTTAAAAGCAGGTGAGTCTTGCACAGCACTTGTGATGATAAAGACTTTGGTTTCTCCTTGTTGTGTTGTATGTACTGTGCCTCCTCCACTCTTGAGTTTTTTTTTTTTTTGGTTATCCCAAATTATTCAATCCACGTGACAATTTTAATTTTGTTTAATCATGTCGTTGTTCATGTGCGTCTGAAAAAGTCAATGTATTTATTCCTTTGTTTAGGGATTTGGATCTCAGAAACTGAAGTTTGACAGATCTTGTAAGAAAGTGAAGCCGAGAGCAGTAAGTATGGAACTCACAATCACTCAACCTGATGATTGGCATCTTCATCTTCGTGATGGTGAGCTTCTTGAGGCTGTTGTTCCCCACAGGTAATATAACTCCCTGCAATTTTACGTATGATTTTTCTTAATGGAGTTTAATTGTGTGTTTTGTCTGATGGGAAATGGGTTGTGTACATGTGTGTAGTGCGAGTAATTTTAGGAGAGCGATTGTGATGCCGAATCTGAAGCCGCCTGTTACAACCACTGCAGCTGCCATTACTTACCGTGAATGTATTATGAAAGCTTTGCCACATGGGAGTAGCTTTGATCCACTAATGACACTTTATTTGACTGACAAAACCCATCCTGATGAGATCAAGCTTGCCCGTAAGTACCTTTGCCATTGTTTTTTCATCATGTTGCAAGTAGTCAGATACATTTTCATCTTTCAAATTGAGATTCTACTTGAGGCGATTCAGTTTATGCATAAATAAGTTCGTTTTTAGGGGAAAGTGGTGTGGTTTATGCGGTGAAGCTGTACCCTGCTGGAGCCACAACCAACTCTCAAGATGGTGTCACAGACCTCTTTGGACGCTTGCCAGTACTAGAAGAGATGGTCAAACAAAACATGCCTTTGCTCGTAAGTGTATTACAGACCACACTAAACTTATATATTTGTCGTTTACAGTGTTTTGTCTGAGTAAGATTTTGGTTAGGTTCATGGGGAGGTCACAGATCCGAGTATTGATGTATTTGACCGCGAGAAAATCTTCATTGAGACAGTTCTTCAGCCTCTAATCCAACGCCTTCCACAGCTGAAAGTAGTGATGGAGCACATCACTACCATGGATGCTGTGAACTTTGTTGAATCTTGCAAAGAAGGTTTTGTAACTCTCTTAGCTTTTTTTCATTCATTTTCTTTTTGATTTTGTAATTCTGCTTAGCTCATACCCTTTTGCTGGCTTCTAGGGTTTGTGGGTGCAACAGTCACACCACAACATCTCCTTCTCAACAGGAACGCTCTTTTCCAAGGTGGATTACAACCACACAACTACTGCCTTCCCGTTCTCAAAAGAGAGATACACCGTATGTTCTCACTTCCCTCTGGAACATTGAGATTTCATTTCTTATAGATGCTTTCTGAAGATCATTGCTTTTACTTCAACTGTACAGGAGAAGCCATTGTTAAAGCTGTAACTAGTGGAAGCAAGAAATTCTTCCTCGGCACAGATAGTGCTCCACATGAACGGAGAAGAAAAGAAACATCATGCGGATGTGCTGGTATTTACAGCGCTCCCGTTGCCTTGTCTTTATACGCCAAGGTCTTTGATGAGGTAAGCGTCGTAACTTCATACATTTGACTTTCCTGGTTAGTAATATCCTTATGTTCCTTTTTTTAACCTCTTTTAACATTCAGGCGGGTGCGATTGACAAGTTGGAAGCTTTCACAAGCTTCAATGGACCTGATTTCTATGGTCTCCCAAGAAACTCGTCGAAGGTCACACTCAAGAAAGCTCCTTGGAAGGTTCCAGAGGTTTTCTCCTTCTCCTTTGGGGAGATCATTCCGATGTTTGCTGGAGAAACCCTTCAATGGCAACCATTCTTCGAATAATGTGGCGGTTTGAAGTTTGTTAAATAATCTCTCCCAAATCGGAGTACCTGTTGTATCTCTATTGGATTTTCTTATTGCTGAGTTATGCTCTGCATTTTTTTGAGGAATAAAAAGCAAGATACTGACCAAGAATGTTTATCTTGTGTTTTAAGAATGATTTTATTTCTTATTTTGTCCATTGAATCTAATTGACAGTACAATCCTCAATCAGAGTGTGCATGATGCCTACCCTCTCCGGCGAAGATGTCCCATTCTCGTAAACGCTAGGCAGAATTGCAGTTGGGTTAACTTTAGATGAACTCAGTGGCCAAGGTATGTGTTCCTCCATATTCATCGATCCACCTAGATTCTGGTTGTGTCGAGACGGATCCGTGTTAGAGACTTCCGCTCCAGTTTCATCATCGGTTGTCATGTCCGTAGCTGTTTCCATTTGTCTAGGAAAGTGCTCTTGTAAACTGGAAGTCTCGTCTTCCTCGTAAGACTTTGTATATGAATTGTCTCTGCTCACTGGCCAAGGTATGTGTTCCCCCATCTTCATCGACCGACCTAGATTCTCGTTGTGTCGAGATGAATCTGTGTAAGAGACTCCCGCTCCAGTTTCATCATCGGTTTTCATGTCTGTAGCTGTTTGCATTTGTCTAGGAGAATGATCTTGTAAACTGGAAGCTTCGTCTTCTTCGTAAGACTTTGTATATAAATTGTCTCTGCTCACTGGCCAAGGTATTTGTTCCTCCATATTCATCGACCGACCAAGATTCTCGTGTTGTCGAGATGGATCTGCAGTTTCATCATCGGTTGTCATGTCCGTAGGCATTTGTCTAGGAGAATGATCTTGTAAAGTGGAAGTCTCCTCTTCTTCGAAAGACTTTATATATGAAGTTTCTCTGCTCTTGGAATCTGAAAACGTTCTCTGCAATATATACATTATCGTTTATTTCGAATTTCTACCTGAACACTCAAGAAACCTATAGATTAGAGATACCTGAAGCTGCTTTTTGGGAGAAGAATCTGCTAGAATTGGCTGTACAGTTTGAGATTCGTCTGTTCTTCTAATTTGTGTAGCTTGTTTTCTAGTTCTATGGCGCTTCTTAATGTCGATTTCTTTACAGGGAGTATATTTTGGTAGAGAAGACGGATCACAAGCTAATGGCTCAGTGTGAAAGTACTGTTTCACGGTGGAAGAAGTTAATCAACTAAAACCATAAAGAACAATACAACCAACATTTTACGGAGGGAACAAGTGAAGATTCAAATCCAAGTACCTCGCTGTTAAGAGCAGTAGCTGCAGTGCCTCGAAAATCTGGATCGATTGAGAGCAAAGTCTGTAGAAGCGAAATAACAGGATCTGGAAACTCTTTGAATGTCTCTGCTATATTTGATCCGTATGGAAACATAGGTCTCAGTGGAGTTGAAAGCTGTAGATTTAGCTTTGTCCAACAATCCTCTGAAGGCGATCCACACAACTCGAATATCTTTTGCAGTTGGTCTGTCTAACATTAGAATACAGATAAAAACGTCTGAGACTTTGCGTAAGAACAAGGGTGGTTTGAATGTAATGGTTTACCTCGTTTTTTCCCGGAAAAAGAGGCTTTCCGGAGTATATTTCACCTATTACACAGCCTGTGCTCCACATGTCGATCCCAACACTGTAATGAGCAGCTCCAAGCAAAAGCTCAGGAGGTCGATACCATAGAGTTACAACATTGGTAGTCAAGGGAACACTGTTATGAGGATCGAAGAACGTGGATAACCCAAAATCCGCAATCTTGAGGACTCCATTACCGTTTATGAGAAGATTCGAGCTTTTTATATCTCGATGAAGAACATGATTAGCGTGACAATGATCAAGCCCTCTTAAGAGCTGCGTCATATAGCATTTAACCTGACAGAAAAGAAGAGAGATGTGTGATTGAAGGCTACAAAGCTTTTTGAATAAAAGCGATAAAACAATACCTGAGGTTCTGAGAATTCAACACCGAGTAGTGAAGAGAGTCCCAGGAGGTCATGTTCCATGTACTCAAAGATCATGTAGAGGATAGAGGAGTCGTGGTCTACAAGCATTAGCCCTTCTAATTTAATGACATTGGGATGATCTAGCTTGCGCAGGATTATGATCTCTCTGGCTATACACTTGATGCATTCTGAGTCGCTGATATCAAACCGGACTCTCTTCAAAGCTACGGTCTTGTTAAGAAGAAGATCTCTAGCTTTGAACACTTTACTGAATGTTCCTCCTCCAATCTGTTGCAGATACAGAGAATAAAAAGTCTGTTTATTAAATGAGAATCAATAAGGTGAGAGAGAGAGAGAGAGATTCTTATAGAGAGAGAAGAGAGAGACTTGTTCTTGCTTCTCAAAGTGAGATTCACGGCGAGGAGTCCAACCGACAAGGGCTTCACAAGCGATGGAGATAAGCCACTGTGGCCAACCGGAGGCAGCTAATTCCGTTGAGCGAGGATGAGGATCAACAACAAGAACGCTCTCTTCTCTCCTCAGCTCCTTGGGACCAAAATTATCACTCAACTCCAACAATTCTGAGATCTTTTGGGTTTGGTCATCAGCTATTAATGTTTCTGATCGAGGGATGTGGAAGCGAGGACGATTTTCCGGCGACCCTTTTGTTGCCGGTTTCTTTTTCGGAGAAGAAATGATGCAACCCATATTTTTGGCAGAAGCTTGAAAGCCACGACACTGTATGTGTCACAAAGGAGATACATTGAACGTGAATATGATGAGTAGAGAGAGAATATAGAAATTGCAATAAAGAAACGCAAACTGAAAACCAAAAACAAAAGGTGGGAAAAGAGGAAATGTCTAAAATCTGTACAGAACCAAATTCGCCGGAAAGCGACAGGACTCAATCCAACTTTTTCTTTTTGAGAAAAGATTCATTGACGTGGACCCCAATTCAGAAGGCTAAGTGGCTAATCAATTTTATTCTCTTCAGCTTACGTAACTAACCAAATAAATAAAACTAATGGTTAACCGATTCGGTTTAGTTCGGTTTGTTCAATGTATATCGGTATTTTGAAAATTGTAGTTACTTATCGGCTTTGAGGAATCAGAAATCAGAATGGGACAAGGAATATTCAAGATAGCCCATAACTTCCATCTCTTAATGAAAGTTATATTTTTTATTCGCTAAACCATGGTTGTTAATATCTAGTGGTTCCCGTTAAGTAGAAGTTTTGCATTTTGAGCTTTCCAAATGAACCACATTACACAAGCTCGCCATCTCCGAAGATCATTCAAATTTGTATGAACCGAGTTAGACGAGAACTCGTACTGACAGAATTGATGAGAGCGCTTATGTTTACGTGTAAAAATTAGATTGTTGTTTATATACTGAGTAATCTATAACACTTCTCATTTCGAGCTTTCCAAATGAACAACATTACACAAAGGTAAACATCGTGTTGAACAATATTACACAAGGTTTTGGTATACATCGTGCTGGGGTTTCGCAACGTAATTTACAAGTGCATCTTTAAGTTTAACTCCTTGGCTAAGAATAAGTTAAATACACAAGGTAATAGGTATAGAACTTATTGACCTCCCAAACATTTGGACGAAAATATGTAGCAATAACACAAAAAAGTTCAGACTGATAAACGTCATTCTTGATGATTAATTTCAAGGAGGGGTTTTCTTGAATTGTCTTGTCTCAGGAGGTCCAATGAACAAACCAGTCTCCACTTCCATATTGCCATTGTCGTCCGTGTTCACTTCTGATGATGATAAAGTTGATGATGGTGATGCTGCTACTATTGCTCCCATTCCACGCCACTTTTATGTACACAATTCACCAAAACTCGTAATCAGAAAACAATTGCATTTCATATAAATAGTAACATTTACGAGTACAGAAAATAAAATATGTACCTTCTCCTTCAGTTCTTTATTTTCCTTAATGAGATTCCTCTCCTAATATTTTGACAAGGAACGGAGAAAGTTTTTCTTACTTGAAATATTGAAAACGAGATAGAAAATGCGATCTTCATGAAATTTTATATATGTTATTATATACGCGCACACACCTTAGAGAAAGAAATAAAAAAGTAAAGGTGAATTTTGTTTACCTCTTCCTTCAACTTCTCAATTTCTTCACGAAGTAATTGGTACTGAAAATAATTGAATACGCAAATAGATGTAAGCAAAGATTTACATTGTACAAATAATTTAATGAATATATATAGACATTTGCATGTACATTCCAATGAATTTTCAAGCCATATATGCACACTATATGTAGTTGCGTTGTAGATACTCTCTTTATTATCTTGATGATGATATATAATATCATTAATGAAGCCATGCAAATCATGCACATAGAAAGCATGACGTGATATGCTCATGCATGAAATGCCACAGACGACACACCGCAATTAAATAGCATGTTGCGTGTTTAGAATAAAACGAAATGTATTGTTCAAGATCGAGGTTTTTGCATGTAATAAAAAAAATTTGATGAATAACATGTTTTCATATATAAATTTAATTCATAATGTGTAGTCGAAAATGCAAAAAAAAACATGAACATACAACCTCTGTCGTATTAAGTTAACATAAATTATATACTATAATGTCATCTACACTTCATCTTCTAAATCGCATAAAAACGATGACATTTGAAATGAATCCTAATTTCATTTATCAAGGCACATAATAAGTGATACACGCGTATGAATGGATAGTTACTTCAGATTTGGTATTAAATGAACAATTAGTGTGATATTATGTGGTCTTTATGTTTTGTAAATAAGAATACCTTCTTGGCTCTTATCCTGGTCAAGCCTCGCTCTAACTGATTCTCTAACTGGTGCAGCTCCTCAATAGAACAAGCATCAATACCTTGTCCAAGCAATTTTCTGCAATTAATAAAACAGTCAAGTGATCTTATACAGTTTCTAATTCACATCAATAAGTAAATTTCTCATACGATATTATGAGTTCCAAACCGTTTAGATATCTCTAGCTGCTCAATCTTTTTTGTCAAACCATATGTTTCGCATCTTGCTTGCTGTAAGATAAGTAGTATAATCGGTGAAACATTTACAAAACAAAACAAAATATTTATGATAAAATTATACAACCACAATATGTAAGACCCAAAATATGAATGAGAATTACCAAGCATATTTAAAATAAAAGAATGAGAAAGAGATTTGATTACCTGAGAATTATTATCTCTCTTATCGTTAATGCCATCTTCTTTGACTCGTTTCTGATATCGTTCGATTGTTTTTGCTATACTGAAAATAATTAAACACAAAACAACGAAACGAAAATATGGAATCAAAACGTAAACCTTTTCACTTGAATTTCCAACCAGCAAAATTACTATGTTATACATTATAATATTAGAATTCTAAAACTAGCATGACCATCTGATTATACAGAATAATTAGGTAGATGGTGATAGGTGTGACTAAAATTAAGTAGAGGCAATAATTTTACTTATTTCTATAAAATAGTGTAAATTTTCCAATTTTTTTATGTTTAACACGCTATTTTGTTGAAAGTATATTTAAAAGATATTCATTTTAGATCCTCAATCTTCATGAATATATCTAATGGACTAAGTAGTAATAATATAATTTGAGAGAATAGATCACTATAGAATTGTCAGGCGATCCATGTGTATTAAGGTTGTAAATGGTAACCAGTTAAGGAATAATAGGAATAAAAAAAAAAAGAATGAAAAAAAATTAATTAAAAGAAATAAAAATAATATTTGTTACTTATTGTTTCTTTCCAATTTTGATAAAGAATATTTTTGTTCTATAATTCTCTACAAAAGAGGGAACAAGAAGGAATTATGTGTAATAAATATTACTTATGAATGGTAAATATTTTAAAAAATGATAAAGAATTCACTATTCCCTGTCCCTGGTCACCATTCAGACCCTAAGTAAATTATACTGTTTACTTAAAAACATATGTTTGATAGATAATATCACCATATAAAGAAACAACTAATGATTTTCCTAACAGTTAGTTTACTTAAAAACATATGTTTGATAGATAATATCACCATATAAAGAAACAACTAATGATTTTCCTAACAGTTAGTTTACTTAAAAACATATGTTTGATAGATAATATCACCATATAAAGAAACAACTAATGATTTTCCTAACAGTTAGTTTACTTAAAAACATATGTTTGATAGATAATATCACCATATAAAGAAACAACTAATGATTTTCCTAACAGTTAGTTTACTTAAAAACATATGTTTGATAGATAATATCACCATATAAAGAAACAACTAATGATTTTCCTAACAGTTAGTTTACTTAAAAACATATGTTTGATAGATAATATCACCATATAAAGAAACAACTAATGAATTTCGTAACAATTGACTGAATGACAAAATGGTTTAAAGTTAAACTGTTATTGTTATCACTCACACATTTTCTTAGTTTCTCTCAAAATATATGTCTGTCACCTAAATCATTTACATGGAATGCGAAAAGAAAAACTAACAAAGAGAATCACGTAAATAATGCTTAATTGCATTGTTCCCAAAGTTAGGATATGAACCCATGCTTCGAGGATCATATCTTATATATATAATTAAAACCATTTTTCGTTTTGGATACCCCGATTTTTTGGAACAAAATATTATCATTTCGTTAACAGAATATGTGTTCCTCTTTGCTTCAAAATGCAAAAGATAGTAAAAACCATAGCAACATTCTAGTTAAGATTTGTGATCCAACATCATACACTACTACACATACATATAGAGACAGGTAAATGTATCTATAGATGCACATGGACATGCTCAGACCGATTAAAATATCACTAAACACTGCGTTAACTACTATGATTCTATGGTTAAGCTTGCCTAGTTAATTGTGATTAAACTCTCTTGGCTTTCCTCAAAAGACACTTGAGTACACACGTATATTATTGAAGTTCCTAATCGTTTTACTCTATTTATGTTTTAATCAGCAAAATATATTTATAAAAAAAAACCAGTATCATCTAAATACATATTAAAATAAGAGAAAACATAGAAAGAATGAATATAATTCTGATCTACACACATGCGCTGACTCCTTCACTGTCATTGCTTAACTAAAGCGTTTGTGGGTGAAAAGTGAAGCAAAATGCATCTTTGTTGCCACATTTTTACATATTTATATATACCTAAGTGTATAATACATCCATATACACACATATACAAAAGAAGCATGTAGACTCCATATATATATATCAGAGTACAACTGTTTTATATGTACTCACTATGCTTAGACATGCCTGTTCACACAAATGAGTAATCCATCCATTATTTCAAACAATTGTAAGAATATATAATAAAATACATAGAAAACCCATACACACATACACTGTACACACTCACTCACACTCACACACTCACACTCACACACTCACACTCACACACTCACACTCACACACTCACACACTCACACACGCACACGCACACACACTCGTAATATACATATACAACACATGTCTAAATAAGGAAACTTATCGTTACTTCCAAGTATAGCTATTTTGCCTAATTCATGAGCATTCTGATAACAGATATAGGCCTAATTTGAGTAATTGGAGGACACTATGCTCAAAAAGTAAAACTAACTAGATATGTAGATATCTAGCTCTCATTGACTTTTCTGTGTTATAAATGGATAAAAATCAAATATCTGATCAATTAAAGTTGTTTCCATATCAAAAATATCTCATTAGAGAGAGAGAGAAAGAGAGAGTCAAAATCTAAAAGATCAACTCATCTACAGCGAGAAGTGGATGGCTCACACAAGCACAGATACGTATACATATATATATATACACCATAGGTTGCAGTGCCATGTAAATCTAATTACTAACTCCAATCCGATAAAAGTACTCACTCTATTTTCCTTCTCCGATCTACTTTTTCAAGAAAATAACAAAAAAATCCACCATTGAAACACTCTCCATGAGAAAATCACATAAGCAAATTTAATCCATTGAATCTACGAGATTACCGTCAAAATCAAGCAGGATTATCCCCAAATCGAATCTTCAGAAGAAATCATTTTTTAGCACATGGTAGATCGATAAAACAAAAGAGAGGATTAAGAAAGACATACGTACCTAGAGCTAGAGAACTCATAGAGTTTGGATCTTGGAGAGAAGATGATCAAAGCAACTTCAGCATCACAAAGGACAGATAACTCGAAAGCTTTCTTCAAAAGTCCATTTCTTCTCTTGGAGAAGGTCACTTGCCTGCTCGTTGCGTTCTCTATCCTCTTCATCTCCGTCTTTCCCCTCACCATCCTTATTTAATCTGAATTCAAAACTAATCTTCTTCTGCTTTAGTTAAATCAAAAAACGAATAGTATCCATATAGTAAACTTATTTAGATGGATTATGTATGGTTCAGAAAAAAAATGAATAGCAACTATAGATAGAATTGGAAAAGGATAAACTCTTTAATTGAATTGACTTGGAGAAGAGAAAGGAAACAGTTTATTTCTGCTATAAAGGGAAAATTAATGGATCAACGAAAAACTAAAGAGGGATTTCGAGATTACCCTCTTGATTTGTATGTGTATGCGCTTGGGTTGATTCGTTTCTCTATTTGTGTATATATGCTGTGTGTGGGTCGAGAGAGAAAAGAGAGATTTTGGGAAGAGGTTGTGATTGATACAGATTTCTGGGAACTACTAAGAAACCCTAGATTTATGATGAATGAGGGAGAGAGAGAGAGAACAAAACCAAAAGAATGATATTTTCTTTTATGCTTGTTATTTGATGATAATCGTCTTTATTATTATTATTTTCTTTTTATTAAATTTGCCATTTTATGTGAGGCCTATAGTGGTCTATATAACCTAGACCCTGACTCACTAGTAGCCTAGTACATTGCACTTTTATTTTTAGAAACAGCATTACGTAATTTCTTTCTTCTTTTGGTAAAAACTTTAAATCCAATTTGAAGCCCAATATATATATAATAAAAAATAATAAATGTTCAATAGTTCTGTGCGGGTGTAGAATAACTTCCAATAGCATCACAAGTTTCATTTCATTGACTATAAATATTTTCTTTTGGATTTTAAATTGTCTATTCAGTGGTGATTAACTTATAATTATACAACTTGATCGTACGACGCATATATAAATATATAAGTAATAAAATGGGTAAAATCACAATTGCTATAAATATTCTTTAATTGTTTCTTTTTGATGAATAACATTCTTTACTTTTTCGTGATAGATATCTGTGTATATATATATGCGTCGAGACTCGAGACATTTATGGGATAATTATAATGAAACGGTTGGTTTAGTTGCAGGTTTACTAGCTCTCGAGCTTGAAGGTAAGTAGGAAGCGAAGGTGATAGGTAAACTAGAAGATCTTGACACGTGTCCATGTTAACCGACAACTTACAGATCCGGTGTCCGTCAAAGTGGGTTTCACCAGTTCATCTGTGGACAACCAGCATCTCTGTCGGTTGCCAGCTCCGCTCGGACAAGATGTGCTTAATTAATTTAATCTCGCACGCACCTTCCGATCTCCGTAGAAACCAAAAATATTAGTAGAATCTTTGAACTAAAATGGGGTAAAGTTTGAGACAAAAAGTTACTGAAACAGTCATAGTTTATTGGAGTAACATATTCAAGTACACGTGGATGGGTCTGACCAAGAGTAGTTATATTATTACCCAAAAAATGTGAAGGCATAGTGGTTATTAAAAGAAAATTTGTTTTAGTATGTCATGCATGTGTTATAGATTCATTTTTTTCTGAAAGGAGTTATATTATTGTATATATTATCGGTTTAAGGAAAAACGCGTGTTTCGCTTACAAACTTCGAAGTTATCAAATAAAGTACAAAAGAAGTGATACTATTATAAACTGTTAATTAATTAATTTGCCTTTGATGACTTTAAGTAACTCTACATACACGGCTACAAACAAAATTAAGTAACTCTACGTCCCGTATAAAAGGTACTGTTGAGAAATGAGAATCACAGGTAGCAAAAGAAGATCGTCAAAATGAAATTTATAGCTTTACTTTCGTCTTTTTATATGTGATATTGGTTTACTGATTCCGCAGGTGAAAATAGAAGTTTTGGCCTTTGGGTGAGTGGTGACTATAATGGGGTCCGTACAACCATGTTATTATAACAGCGACCATACCGCTCGCCGTGCTCAGACGTCAGTGACAGACCAATTAAGTAAAACCACGTGGCGGCTCCTCTTCTTCGTTTGGTGCGCTCTTCTTCTTAACAACTGTTCTCGCTTTTACTTTATTCGTTTCCTGGCGTTTTTATTGTTTTAATTATTGTAACTAATCTGCGTGACCAAGTGGTTATCCACTATTGGATGCCTTTTTATTAAGCTAATGATACATTTAAAAAACATTTGCATTTATTCATCTTTTCATATCTCGGCACAGGTGTCGCACGCTGCGAGGACCACATCCTTTTCACCATTTGAGCTCAGTAATGTGTGTTTTTGTTTTGGCCCTTTTTTTCTCGCCAGTAATGCTTTCTTGAAAATGCCTTTCCTTAACATTAAAAATATACGAAACCTATGTGATAATCAACTTTTCCAAATAATTATAATGACAGTATCTTTTGCCCATGAACGAAAGCAAATCTGATTTAAGTAGTAGTAGTAGTAGTTACATCAAATTATCTGATTTCCAAAATATATATACCAAGGTCACGTTTTCTTTTATGAACGTATTGCCAAATTTCTTCTCCCTCTATATAATTTGGAAATTCCAACAAAAGTAATTTTTTTTTAAACATTTTGTAATATGATCCTTGCTAAGTTTGTGCTAAATGACTATTTATGGTTTAGATACTAGTATATCTTCACAGGGGTTTGCCTAATAGAAAACTTTATTCAGTGTACTCTGATAGATATAATATAAATCGTTCCACCAAAAAAGAAAAAAATATATATTTATATGGATAAGTCGAGAAAAAACAAAATTCAACCAACAAAAAAATCAATAACACCGAGAGATTAATAACAAGTTTAAAGAAGAAACATAAATTAAAATAATGAAACCAACAAAATAAATGGAGAAAGTCAAATCTGAATGGAATTATAAGCAGATATGTGTTGACATATCTTTAGTAACCTAAAGATTGATGATTTAAATAGGGTGGTTTCCCAAAACCAATCGCCTTAATCTGATTAGAGTTTATCTCAAATCGCAATGTGCATGGCTTCATAGCATAATAACATTCATAACGGATTGTCCCTTTCTTCGTAAGAGACAACCGCTATCAAACCACAGCTCATTTCTCTCTTTTATATTTAGCCTCCATTTGTCCAAAAAAAAAAAGAAGAAAAAATATCTAGCCTCCATAATATCTTGGTCAAGTTTCACATGTTTGCTGATTATTAGACTACGTATGACGCCAGAACCCAATGTAAATCTGTAATAGCATGGCGTTTTGTGCGAAATTATTATTTATGGTTTATATTATGTATTACTACTGAAAATGCATGGAGAAGTTAATGATAAATCAAAGGGGTTTACCTCATAAAAGTGTTTATTAATTTACTCGATATAAACATTGAAATATCGTTGAATATACGCACCTACGGTATGGTTAAGTATTCCCAACATAATTACCTAGCTAATGTTGTGTATATGATAATGGAACAAAGTTTCATTATATTTTTTTTGGGCTTACTGCAAACGGAAATACGATACTATTTTTCATATACATTTGAGTTTAGTTTTGCACTTGACCATCAATAATATAAACTGTTGTACGTACCAGAATATAAGCCACATTACATATGTAGCTTTAATTAACTTAGGAAAATGTTTGACTCAAGAAAAAAAAACTTAGGAGTAAATCATATTCATAGGATCATATGAAACTATGTGCTTGCCGTAAACTTTATTATGTCAAAAAGATTGGAGCCTTAGCATAAACCGCCAATTTCTTTGTAAGCGGTTTAGTAAACAATATATAAATACTAATTTCGGTTTGGTTAGTTCCGGTTTTACTTACTGGCCAAACCATTTCAAAATCAATTATCTCTCGTCACTCATCGCCTATATAAAGCCCCCCATAACGTTGTTGCTTCACTCTCTCCCTTTCTCGCTTCGGATCAATCTCTTCACAACTTCCAGGAAAAGAATTCCTTCGATTGAAGAGAAGACGATTCGCATCAAGAAACAAAAGCACTTTTCGGATTTGCAGCGAACTTCGTGAAACCGTCAATGGCGAGCGATTCCTCTCATCCTCCTCCTTCTCCGACTTCGGATTTTCCCGCCGAAAACAAGCAGACGAAGCAAGTGTCGCAGAAAGAGGAGAATCTGACTTACAAAACGAAGGAGATCAAGTTTCGTAACCAGAAGAAGCGAATCATTCTCCAGAACGTTAACGGATCGTGTCCTCTGATCGCCATTTGTATGACTCAATCATTCTCCCAATCTATCGCTTCGCTTAGGGTTTTCGAACTTCCGTACTATAATCGATGATCGAATAGGAAACGAATGTCGCTGTCAACTATCTTCACTCGTTTAGGTTTCTACATCGTTCAATCGTAAAAGATCGATAGAAGTATGTATAGATTCTTGCATCGTTATCTTGTTTGGGGGAAAGAGAAGTAGTGATCGTTGTACAACATTGAAGTAGATCTATGACTATTGTCTATTGAAGATTCGTTTTGTTGAATGCAACAGGTAATTTTCTGATCTTGAGAAACGACATGAACGTAGGTCGTATTCAAGTACCTCAACATCATTTGCTGAATCTTGTGGCCAATACACTGTTCCATGTAACAATCTGAATTCTTCTTTTCTCGTTATAGTTCTTTTTGCCTGACCAGATTATGATGATGATGATGATTCTTTCCTCATGGCAGAGAGATGGTGAACAAGAGTATACCGAGGACCAGCAACAGAAGATTTCTGATGCCATTAGTTTCCTCCCAAAGTTTGCAAAGGGCATTAACGTCAATATTCAATTCAGGAGGTTAATTCTAATCCTCTGTTAATCTGTTTTTGCTCTTTTAATAATAGAAACCTTCCTTTATCATATTGTTTGCTTGCTTGCAGGATTGGTGACTTTGAGCGTACAGCTGAGCTAGCTATATTTGAATTACTGAATATTCCCTTATATCACGGATGGATTGTTGATCCCGAGGTTACATACATCATCGTTTTGATTGTTTCTTGTTCCAATGGCATCCTCCATTTGTAATAGAAAAGTTTCAATAACTGACTGATTTTCCTCTGCTTACCTCCAGGATAATGAAACCGCTAATGCAATCGGATGCAAATCTTATAATGATTTGACGACTGGACTTGTTAACTTGAAGACACAGACTGTGAAGGCTCGAAGCTGTCAAAGCTCTGTTGATTTTACTGCTGCGATTACTCCATCTCAACCTTGCTCGAAGAAAACCAGATCTTTTCCTGACACGACACCTACATCTGCAGAGCATAGTAAATTGAGAAGGGGAGATATCGAAGAAGAAAGAGCGTTTCTGGAAGCCTTGCGAATATCTGAAATGGAAACGCGTTGTCCGGATACTCGCAGACACTCAAGCAGTGGAGAGTCTGTGTCCGGATACTCATATTATATGTCTGAGGATGACTCATTGGTAGATTCTATGGACGCAGATTCTGCTTGCACTAGCACCCCTGGCAGTGGTGATATCTGTCTAAAGTCTAAATGTGATGATCAGGTTTCTTCTAAGGAATCAGGAGATGAGACGGTTTGTGTTGTTGGGAATAAGATCGATGTGGGGGAAGAGGTCTGTTCGCCAACATCAGGTGGAAAAACCAATGGAGCTCTTGAGCATGATCACTTGTCTCTAACGGAATTGGGAGATGAGATGGTTAGTGGTGTTGATACTGAGAATAGCAGCAAAACGACTGCTTTGCATGTGACATCTTCTGACATGATCTCTGCGAAGAAAACTAATCTAGAGTCAACCAAAAATGACAACACTTCTGAGATTTTACTTACCTCTGAAGCTGTAACTTTTGTCAATCCAGGTAAACTCATTGGATTCCTTGTATGAACTGGCTTGAAGTGCAATACGAAGATGTGTGAGATCTGAAGTTTCTTACTCTCTGCTCATTGCATTTCCAGATCTTGCTGGAAGATCCCAGGATGATGATCAGTTTTCCTCTAAGGAATCAAAAGATGCGACTGATTGTGATGTTGGGAATAAGATCAATGTGGGGGAAGAGTCACGCTCTAAAACATCAATTAAAAAGAGTGGAGCTCTTGACAGTGATCAGTTATCTTCATCGAAATTGGGAGATGAGACGGTTTGTGATGTTGAGACTGAGAATAGCAGCAAAGTGACTGATGTGCATGTGACTTTGGAGAAGACTAATCTGGAGTCAACCAAAAACGACAGCAGTTCTGAGATTCAATCCAAGTCTGAAGCTGTAACGTTACCAGGTAAACTCATTGATATCTGTTTATGAACTGAAAAGTGCAATCTGAAGATATGTTATATCTGAAGTTTCTTACTCAAATCTGCTCATTGCATTTCTAGATCTTACGGACAGATCCCAGGATGAGGATGTAGCCCTCTGTGAAGCCGAGAAATGTGTAAGCTTAGGTTCTCCAGTTTATAAAGACGAGTCACTTCTTGGACAAAGCTCTTCTGAAGGGAAGGATACAAGTGGACTCACGCCAAGAGAGGGTAAGTTCCTCCACACATGCATTCTGTCTAGGCTAATTCTATCTATTGCGCAAAGAGACAACTCTATACGTGTTTCTGTCTTTCTTAAGTAAACTTCACCATGGTTGAATTTTCAGGTGAAGTGATCGAAAACTTCTTAAAAAATAATGCCACCCAATTAACGATTCCCGGGTGCGTGATGGTATTGTTTTCTTAGGGAAGATTTTATGGAAACTGGCTACATCTTGTTATCTTTTTTAATTACTGATTCTAAATTTCCTCCAGGCTTTTTTCCTTGGGACAAGGCCTTGTCGATGGTGAACTATGTGTCTTCTTCCGCAACAATCACCTCTACACCATGCTGAAGGTTATCTACTTATATGTAAAGCTGTAGCTTTTTCTTTCCCCAGTCTTTCGGATTGATAATCAGAAAGTGTTTTTGGAGACGATTTCAACAATCTATACACAACAGTCGAGAGTGTTAATTCTAATTCAATCTGTGCTTTTTGGTGCTTTTATTTTGTAGTATGACAATGCACTCTATACTCTGGTTACTGATCAAGGCTATCTGGATAAGCGAGATGTGGTTTGGGAGAAACTATACGAGGTAACTGCGAATTATAATAACATTAGTTATCATTGAAAGAGATGATTGATTTTGTTGTATTCAAAGTCTCGCTTGTTGCTATTTGCTATGGTGTACTGTTTCAAAATTTTCAGGTTAATGGCGATTCTGTTTTCGTGACTGATGACTTCGAAGTCTTCAAGAATTGGGATCAACAGACTGCACTTAGTAAAACTGCTGTATGAACACTTCCCCTCCTGCTTCTGGAGTTTTTTTTAACAACGTAGTAATTTCTTGGCATTTACTAATTTTCAATCTTTGCTTTATCAGGATTATATGTACAGCATCAACAGTTCATCAGAAGAAGGCATGGAGATTAAGTAAGTATCTCCTACATTCTGATCTCTTTATCTGCATAGACTATTTTTTCCTTTAATGTGTAAACTTGTTATCATTTTTCCAAAACTCACTTGTTCGTTTTCTATGGTAATACACAGTCCCGATCTTCAAATGGCGATGGAGTTGCAGGAACAAGAACTCGGTAAAGACAGTGGTTTCGAGGTACCTTAAGTGATTTTAATCCTTACAAAGTCTTCATAATATCAGAGAATTTAAGTATATCCTAAAAGTGTTGAGAGAAACACAAGTCTCATTTTCATACATACTCTGTTACGTTGTAGTACACATACGTTTTCATATCTTTCCACAAGACATGAGAAGATAGAAAGAAACCTATGCCATTTAATTCTTATCCTCTCTTCTTTTTTTTTTGGGTGTGTGTGTGTGTGTGCTCGTTTGCTAGTCGGTAGGAGCACTGACCCATGCTCAAATACCGACGAGCCACTGTGCAACAAACACCCATTCTATCCTCTTTTGTCTCCTTTGTTATGTTTGCCATGAACATGACCAAGGACCCCTCTTGGTGTGTAGTATGTTCTTCCACCGAAACCTACCCAAAATTTTAAGTAACGAATAAAATACAAAGACTCACAGAAGAATCAGCTTAACATCTAACCAAACTTACCTCAAAAGTATCCATTTAATCACAAAGATACCAATTAAACTACATTGTGACATTAACAGATGAACGAACCCAAAAAAAGTGTTTATTTGCATTTCTTCTGGGTAAATTTCAGGATCTTTCCGAGAATTGTGATATATTACACATCAAATGACCCCAGATAAACACAATAACCAAATCTAATCACACCATAGCTTGTGATGTGACAGAAATATACCTTGAAAGAGTGGAAAAAGCAAGTGGTTTTAGTAACCACCCACCCCATAAACTTTATCGTAAATTTACGGGATTGCAAATACCAGACAGGAACGGGTTGTGGTTGGTAATACCCGTGATCTGAAAAAAGAATCGTAAGTGTTCAATAGCCAATATGAAACCACCAATCACCAATGATAATAGATTAAGAAGCAATCACAATTTAGATTAAGAAGCATTTTACAATTTAAACTGTGTTGATGGGACACTGCTTGAGGAATGAATGTGTGTGATATCTCTGCAGGTATCAATTAAGAAGCAATCACATGTCTTCTTCAATAGAAGAAGTGAAAGCAGTCCGACGATGGTCCAAAGATGGCAAATGTACAATCATGTTGGTGAGCCAGCAAGATGGTGCAGATATATTGTGCTTAAGAAAATGATAAGAAGTTAAACATACCTTCAAAAACTTGAATTCAGTATAATCTGACTCATCTAACGGTCTGCAGTTGGTTTAATCTGTTGAGTGCATTGGACGGTGGAACCTAAAGGATCTCAAATCAAACGGTGGCTTCGATTTCAAAAGGATAAAAAAATTTTGGCTGAGGAAAACTCCACCATGACTCTGAATTCATATAATTCATGTGTTCTACTGCAAAGAGACGCAGTATAATAAATCTGACATATAGCTGTAAATTCATAGAACAAAATTGTATTGCTTTGTAAACAATGTAAAATACACACAAATTGATCTGTAAATTACTAACACTTTTATAACATGAAAATCGAAGAGGTTTGTAAACAATGTGATATCAGTGATAACCTTTTTACAATTTGATAATATATAAGAAAAAAAATAGAGATGGCGGAATCTCTTCTGTCTCTAGCTAGAGTCTCTTTTTCTGTTGTGTTGTCTTACGATCTCTGATCTAACTTCATCATACCCGTAGATATCTCTCAAAATTGTCAAAGTCTAACCAAAGCTAACAAGATGAAGAAGAAGAAGAAGAAGAAGAAGGAAGAAGAGCTTCAATTCCTTTTTTCCTTGCGATACCAGTTGGTACACCATAACATACCGGCGCAGCCCCAATCAAGTATGGCAACGTACACACTTCTCGAGCCGCAGCAATGAACGAACCGATTTTGCGTCCATGCTTGTGATTACACTCACTCTCCCCTAACCCATCAACATTCGATTTAGCTGGCTTGTTACGCGAAGACGGTTTCCTTGTCCTCTTGGTGCCTTTTAGATTCATGGCTGCAAGTTCGTTAGCTAATGACTCACACTGGCTGCAACCACCCTCTGAAGAAGAAGGAGAAGAAGAATCTGATCTCTCTCTCAACCAAGCTTCCAACAACGCTTTCCCAAACCGATCAATGTCTCGGTCCGTTACGTCCCACAGATTCGCTACAATGGCTGGAGATCCAGCTAAGAGATATGAGAGTGGCATGCCTTGCGGGATGTAGCAGCCTTTTAGCCATAGTGAACCACTACTGCAACCCATTAAGAAAGTCGCAGAACAGTTATCTAGCTTCTCTACATCGCGAGTAGACAGATATTGTGATCCTGCGGTATCATCATACACAGTAGAAGATCTATTAGAAAAGTATTCTCAATGTTTAATGATCAAACGGCTACGGAGTCTTTTTTTTCAGGAGTGAGTGGTCGAGGAATCATACCACTTCCATGACCGAAATATAGAAACAGATCATGGTTTTTTAATGCTTCTGTCAATTCTTCAGCACTTGGTTCTGATCCAGCTTTCCCCTGAAAGTATACGCAATGGCGGAACGTCGAAAATTAAGCTTCAATGGAAAAGTCTATTACAAGTATGCTGGCTCTATTACAAAGGTTACCTTAAAGTTTTGATCTCTGAACCAACTCTCAAATTTGCCTTGTGTCTCGCTGAGATCACCACCGGGATTCAGCAAGTAAAATGAATCTAACGGATCAATGAGAGGGAAGGAAGCAGCATGAGATCTTGCTAGCTCTCCTTGGAGAGAGCGCTTCTTTAGCACAGCAGATATGCTACCTACAGAAGGCATTCGGTACACCTCCTGTTTCCTTAGTATTGGAATATTCTCCCAAGGAAGCATCTATTCAAAATGAGAACACAGTTGCTGGTAAGCAATCACGCACGGAAAAAAGGGAGACTCTTCTTTGTCATAAAAACCAATTACACTTAAAACTAAGCCTGCCAAATTTTTATATTCATCAAATCCAATGATTGATCTCATGCAAGAATTTAAACATATTTCACTGGTAAAATCTATGCTGTGAAGCCTCAGAATCGCAACAAAATAAACCGAGCAGACAGTCAAACGTTGTAATAAATATGCAGGAAAGTGATAAGGATGTAATTGACGAACCTGAACCTCAGGATCTAACACAAGAATGATAGGTTCTCTATTTTCATGTCCGTCCTGTTGCGTTAGTTTGGCTGCTGCTTCATGTATCAGCTGTAAGGCCAACCCATGCCTGCTTTCAGAAATATTAGGCGCGGCAGTAGGAGTTTTACAGCTATCCTCTTCATAAAGATAGCCCCCTCTACCTACATAACAACCATTTCTTAAAGAAAGCTGCGCCACGCATGCTTCTCCCTCAAAATTTTCAATTCCACCTCCAAGAATAATCTTCAAAAGCATCTCATTTACTTCCATTTTGCACTTGGACTTGAGATCTTTAACCAATTTTTTCTGTACAGAGTCAGGCAATTTGAAGTTTGACAAGTCTCCAAGAAGCAGACATCTCCAGGGACCCAGCCAGGAAGCTTCTAGATTCCTAGAACAAAAGAGTGGTTACCCAATGTTGTTAGCAAAACTGTAGACTCGTGCCTAGTTGTGGATTTTAAAAGATGGATCAAAAACGGTCCTGCATATGTCATAGTTTATGATCTTAACAAGAAGAAATTAAAATGTAAAAGCTTTTGGCGGGCATAACAATACTCTCCAAAATGTCAAGAAATATGACAAGGAATGATCGATCTTTCTACTGTGAAATACACATACACGTATTATGGAAACTGGAAAGAGAGCCATCATACCTTAGGAATTTTTTAAGACGATGATCAAGTTTCACTCTCTTTTTCCACCACGATTGTCTATGCTCTCTCGTGTCTTCTACTAGAAATCCAGACGAGATGTGGGTTTCCTCCAATATTGCTTTAAATGCTGGAGCTGCATCATCAACCACGGAGGAACCCCAAGGACAAAGCCAGTCGCTCTCCAAATTCTTGACTTGAGTCGCTTCCGTAAAACTAAGATTTGCGCTGTCATCTGACATGTCTACTGATTCAACGAAATCATGAGTACAAAGAGGAAACACAATAAATCAACCAGTAAGCAGTTCATACTGTACCTTCTAGAACCGAATCTACAGGCAGGAGTGTGGCAACCGGTTGACTTTTCAAGTTGAGGCGTGATATGAGCACCCAGGCACAAACAGGTGAAGGAATTTGCATTAGCTCCTGTAACAATTGATTTAAAGCGCCTCCAAGCAAACTAATGCAGACGATTGTTGAGCTTGGAAGATTGTTAAAGAATTCTTCAGCAAATTGTACAAGATCTTGAGTACGCTCAGGAGCAAGCCTACAGTGGCGCGTAAGAAAAAAAAATAGAGTAAGCCAACAGAAAAATAGAGTAAGCGCCTCCAACCAAGCATGTTTGGTTGCTTAAGTTAACTCATCTCATACCTGGGTAAGTCCAACGCCTCAGGAACCATGCAACTCGAGCAAGTAGCCTCTGTACACTGAAAATACAAGCTGTTAGATCAGAGAAGCAACACATACTTCGAAATAAGAAATTAATAAATACGTAAAATATCCTCAATAACAGTGAGCCTGCAGGAATTGATCCCCCAATTGACAAGCTGAAAAATACGTATCCAACCTCGGTTTCTTACCTCTTTATCTGAGAGGCATTGTGATTTGTGTCTTCGGCTCAAATTCGAAATGAATTGGTAACTGATATCGGTACCAAGCGAGGCTTGATGGAAATATGAGACCCAGTGACTTGCAGACAGCTCCTTTCCATCAAATTCGATTGAGAATTCATCACTTGACGAAGAAAGCATGTATAAAGAAGCAAGCAATCTTGAAACCTGTGGGGAACAAGAAAACAGTTTTTGGACCATACAATAATTAAGATTGAAACAGAGCGTCAAAGACAGGTTACCATAGAATAAGCTGAGCATTTACCTTCTGAAATACTATTGGAACCTCTCTGCTGAGTATAAATGCTAATGTCAACCATGACACCATTTTCGTGAAAGGAATATGATACAGATCACAGCAGATAGGCCTGTTAAAAGTAACAATCAAGAGGCTACGGAAGATAATAGGTACACAATTCTAAAGGGTATATTTGATCAATTCAGCATATGTTCTCATGGCATCAACTTCGCATCAGAAAGGACAAAGCTTAAGCATGGCAAACCTCACAAGAGTACAACCAATAGATGTCACACATACCTGCTCTCCCTGCAGTGGTAATTGCGCAAACTCAGCCAGCACAAATTGTATAGTATTACTGCCCGATCAATAGCAAATACATCCCTTGTAGCTTCTTTCCCAATAAATTCCAGCAACTGACTGACAGAAGGTTGGTTGTGGCTGGACCGGTTACTTTTATATAACACACAGATACTATGCAGTAGTGCTTCATGAGCTAGATGAACTCTACCAGAGTCCGCCAAACATTTTCCTGGATTGGAAAACGAGATTATAAGCAGATATACACTTCTTCTAACGATTCTTAGTGACTGCGATGTTTTTTGTCAGACAATAAACAAAAGAGTAGCAGGAACTTTTGTCATGCTTATACAGGGGAATGGCCAGAAAACCAAATCAAAAAATGGAAATATAGAATAGATCAAACTAACTTTGGCTCGAACCTCACTCAAGGTTTCCAAGACCCTTTACTTTTTTTATCAACAATGGGCGAATTTAAGGGTTACTGATACTGAAACGCAGTTTTCGTCTACCCTATTAAGCTATTAGATTGTTTTCAACAGGAGACTGTCAAAAGGCCAACTTGATATATATATATATATATATATTCACGTCTGCATGAGCAGATTAGAAGGTATACGAGCATACCGAGGTTAACAAGTATTGAGGACGCAAGCCTCCTATGGCAGAGTTCCCATTTCAAACTTACTAAAGTGTTGAGAGACCCAGATTCCGTTACTTCTCCAGAGAGGCACTGCACACATTTTCCTTTGTAGCAAATGCAAAAGCTATGGACTGCGTTTTTTGTGCCTAACAACACCCTTTCACACGCAGAATCATCAGATGTACCACGCAAGCTAGGCTTTTTTGAACCAACTTCAGGCACATTAGAACGGTTTTGCTCTTTAAGTGACTGACGCATTGAGCGAGTCACCCTTGAAGTTGGCTCAGATATCAAATCATGGTCCTTTGACACACCAGTTTGGGAACTTTTAGCTCTCCGACCCCTCCTAGAGCCTTTGCTTTCAGTTGGCTCCTTATTTACACTGAGTTTTGTTTTGCTTGATTTTCCTAAAACCTCCCCTTCATTATTATCAATCGCTATTCCCTCAGCAATTTCTTCTCCATGAGATCTAATGCAGCTTTTCCATGCTGAACAACAGATTTTTCCCAGGGCAGCACTAAACAAGCTTTCAGCATGCAAGCATCCATCTGTCTGGGAAACTCTATCAATTTGTTTTCGAGATATGTCTCCAAGTTGCTTATCCAGTGTAACTTCTAACTTCAGTTTGCACTTTACGCAAGAAAAATCTCGCTGATTAGCATTTAATATCTCTTTTGCATTCTGGAGTTCCTTTTCTGCCAGATCCAGACTCTGCCTTTTGTGGTAAAAATTTCCTTGTGAAATTAAAGAAGGGAAAAAAAAATTCAGTGGCTTATTAACAAATGGAAAAAGTAAAGCTACAAGAAAAGACTACTACTGAAAGAAAAAGAGCAGTTTCATACCTAAAGCAGAAGAAAATGCAACTACAAAAGGGAATAGACTTTGCGAGCATGAAATGGCTTTCCCCCATGATAGAAGGTGTTCTGCCTCCAGCCCATTCCCTATCAGCTCATTAACAATTCCAACCTGCACATTTGGCACCAAATTGAGAAACAGAGAACTGATAAGCCGGCTAGACTAGAAGGTCTGAGCAGAAACAGAACCTGAAGGGTGCTTTCCAAATAACATTGGAGTACATTCCAACAACTTAAGTAGCAGCGATTGATGTCCCAGAAAAAATTTCCACATGGCCAAAACTCAGTTGCTAACGGATTGTACACTTGGAAATTTATTATGCTATAAGTCCGTTTCTCTGATATTT
The DNA here is from genome assembly GCA_900406495.1 of Sisymbrium altissimum. NCBI lineage: Eukaryota > Viridiplantae > Streptophyta > Magnoliopsida > Brassicales > Brassicaceae > Sisymbrium > Sisymbrium altissimum. The sequence continues at coordinate 35,043 of OVBI01000683.1, forward strand.
TCCCTGCGTCATTGTGTTTTTCCAACTGCCTCTCAGCTGTATATTTAAATTTCTCTTTAAATAAAAGAGTTCGTATTCCATACGCTTCTTTTGCATACGAAAGAGCCTGTATAAGAAAACAACTTACCATCAAGAGATTGCAACAATGTACCTGGCAAAAATTCACAGAAAAATGTAAAATACGTATAACAATTTTACCTCAGAAAGCTTTCCAAATGATATAAGCCTTTCACAGAGATCATAATAGAGATATGCAGCTACGAAAGATGAATGACCAGAGGGTGAGGCCTGAAATGACAGTCATTAGCAAAATCTGATATCACCGTAAATAATATTCTGTGAGAAAAAGTTCTACAGATAAGTTAAATGTCTTACACTTGAAATGAGTTCTGAAGCTGCATCTGTAATATCATCTATCGTGATGTCTGATTGAAAGGGACCTTTATCTTTATTGGAGGTACGCAAGAAATCGTTATGTATGTCATGGAAATTATGCTGGAAACCAATTAGCTTCGCTTTTGAATCTTTCAGGCAATCTATCCAGAAATCTATGCCCGTAGATTTGTCACCACAATTCTCTGATAAGTTCAGGATAAAGGCATCACATATGGGGGAAGGGCATAAGGCATGACTTAGCCTTCTACATTCCCACAGCATTGCAAGGCAGACCTCCAATTTGACATGCTTCTGTTTAAATAATCTGAAAATCAGCTGGTATATATGATCATGGAGCTCCGTACATCCCTGGACATGGAAAAAAGTATCAAGGGCCAGATAGAAATGAAGCAGGCAAAACATAGTATGCCATTGAAAACCCATACTATGACACAATAGGAAAAAGATACCTTCACTGACATCAAATCGATCATATTATAAAGTAACGGAATTATGTCCTCTGTCGGTCGACTGTCCTCGCAATCATCTAGGCTAGAAAGCCTCAGCCAGAGATTTAGGGAAGTGCTAATATCTTGAAAGACTATCTGCGCAAAGGAGACGAGGCAAAATGTTTCGAGAAAGATAAATTAAAAACTGAACCACAAACCACCAACAGAAAGATCAACTATTAACAATTACAGGTTATGTTTTACGCATTTGCACATATGCACCTTCGAGTTTGGTTCAGCTTCCTGGGTACAAAAAGCTCTCAAGCAATACGCAATAGGTAACTGGTGAGAAGATGGAGCACCCTCTTTATTTGTCCCATGATGTACCTCACTCTGCTTTCATACATACAAGAACGTGGTCACGAAATATTTGAAGTAACTAATGAGCTATTTTTCTGACGTAGTGAGAGTATACCAATATAGATATTGCTTCTGACAGAAAACAAATACAGTCGGCTAGATGTTCAGTTCCGGAAGCCCTTGTGATTCTTGCTTTCCATATTAAGATTCTTGCTCTCTCTGTATGCATATCCTCTGTGACATAAACATCCTTTAAAAGGATATCTGCTATTTCGATTCGCATTTGTTGACCTAGATCTGAGCTTAAAGAGAACAGTTCGTCATATGCCAGAAGTTCCTGGCAAGCATTAATAGTCAGAAAATGCAAATTAAAACGAATATCAGTTTCATTTTCACTAACTTTACAAATAGTAAAGTAAATCCAAGGATAAAAACAAAAAAGCAAAGGGAATTTATAGTAGCAAGCCGCTTCAAGTTAGGACTTGCACAAACTTTATTCAAACAACAACTAAAAGGATGTTAGGATCTCAACCTGCTGTAGGATTTTTCCGATGCCTCGCTTTGACCATTCTTTAGAAGGTGATAGCAGTGAGTACAAAGTTGTAAGAGAATCAGCCGTATCCAGATTCGTGTGACATCCCCGTTCTATCTGTTGATAGCACACATTAACATACTTGAAGTTCAAAATATTATAGATATATAAAAGAAAAGTAAGTCATTAACAATTTACCTTAACCCATTGTTTTACATTCGCCGCAGGGCCTGGTAGCCTTCTCATCAGATTCTCAGCTGAAAGCCAATTTTCTAGAATATGCACGAAAGTCTGTCTAATTTTACAGCTGCTACATTGCTGGAGTACATCCACGTAAAATGCACACCTATTACATGTTTCGCGCACAAAATCCATAATGGCATCTTCTGACAGGTCATTATCAGATGAACTAGATTGGTTTACAAACATCTGGCAATCTAGTTCAACACATCTCCATGATGCCTTCGAGCACAGCTTGAGCGCCTCACAAGCCTGCAAGGTAGAACACGTACTCTATAAAATGTACTAAGAAAAAGAAAAGGAAGAATTTACTATATAAATGCATGAGTCTACACAAATAAAGCACGAATAGATTTTTATCCAGTCTACATGTCTGCATAGAAAACATATAAGAAGTCAAAAAGCATGTATTCCACCTTTTCTAGCTCCTTATTTCTGTACAAAGAGACACCAACATTGTATAGGGACGCTAATATATACTTGAGTTCTTGAGATCGGATCCATGGACTGTCAATTACATCCTCAACTAGATGGACGCTGATCTGGAAAGGAAGATGATGAATCACTAAGTTAGATATAGGATGACATGTTCAGTAACTTGAACAAGATACTTTCCATTGATTTGTATGCATTGCATATAAATACCAAACCTCCAATTTAGTCTGGGTTCTCAGAGAGACAATGAAAGCAGCCATAGCCGCGTTTAACAAAGCGTTGTTATTGTCAGTTTCTCTACCTTCCATGTCAGACGTGCACCTACGAAGTGGGCAAAGGAGAGGTGAGAAATGCATTCAACCCACATACAATTCATAAAAGAAGTAATATAGCTTTCCAGTTTCTAAGTGCATGGAAGATTTAAACGTCACATCAACTGTCAATGATTTGCATATTAACATGGTAAAAAACGGTATGCAAAAAATTGGTAGACAAATGATGCATTAAAGAACTATCGTCTAAATTCCCTCAAATATATCGAAGTTATTTTAACCATGTGACAAGCAAAACATTCTTCCGATGAAGCGCACGACTCTGACTACAAACTGCAGAAATTAGCGTAAGAGAGGTAATGATCACCTTACCTCTGAAGGAAGAGACAACCATCACAAAAATGGAGAAAGGCATCATGAATCGTAGACAAATGAGCAGAAGCGCAGGGAATTTCCGTATTCAACACAATTTTTCTTTTCACTGAATTTATCAAGTACGCAAGCGGTTGGCACAAGAATTTCAAGGCATCTACACATTGTAGCCAACAAGTCTTCTTGTTTATCTCTGTACAGCTATCATTAATTTTACTGTTGTGGTTTTTATGTCCACCAACCAATGATAGATCAGTCTGAGTGCCTACATCACCTGAGTAACTATCAACCATAGCGAGTAAGGGAATCAAACTTTTCCATCTAGCCTCATCATCAAGCAAAGCTTGAATCTTCCAATCATCAGTTGCATCTTTAGCCTTACTTTCTCCGAACTTGGAATCGAAAGCCGTGATGGACAGCCCGGACGAATAAAGTCTAAGAATCAGATTAAGTTGTGGTATTGCCTGCCAAGTAGTCAATTTATAAATTCATTCCTACAATAGGATACTTCCGGAAGACGGATTTACATGCCAAGGAAAGTAAAAATACCTCGGGTATAATAGCTGCCATCTCATTCAACTCTTTTGAAACTTGAACACAGTAGATGTCTCCTGCTGACCGAAACTTGTAAGCGCAATAAGAGACTAGTTCAGCAAAATCCACTATATCATCATCGGTTTCAACCTGCAAAAGGAGCAGAATTTTATTAGACATCGGAAGTTTACTGGTAGAGCTTCAACTGAGAAGCTAGCAGAAACCTAAAGTCACCCAATCCAGTAACAGATAAAGGACCAGGTCACACCAAAGTATATGGAAGAGTTACTCTATGCACACAGGACGATAGTTAACAACGATGCAAGTCTTTTTTTCTTACAAACCTCGAAATGGCAAGATAAGCTGCGCAACACAGACATTGAAATGTCAATGGTCATTGACATTCTTCTATCCTTCAATCCAAACACAACAGAAAGCACCTCGCGAGCAAACTAAAACAAAAAAAAAAAGGCACTGGATTTAATTATCTATTAGATAACAGAAGCAAGAAGGGAAGACAGACATCCAAAGGAGAAAAAGAAAAAAGTCACCTTAAAAATCCGTTCTTTTGACAATGCAAATCTATAGTGTTCCTTGACAGTCGAGTCACAGAAAGAACGAACCAACTCCACATCAAAACGCTCAGCTTCTCTAACCAAAGAAACAACACATTTACCAAGATTCATCACAAGCACTCTATGCAACTTCTCACACGCCTTAGCATCAACAACCCTGCCACCAATAACCAAAATCTCAAACCTATCCTTTTCATTAAACTCACTCTAATAAAAAAAAAAACGAAACTTTAATCAAAATCACACAACTAACCTGAACCAGTCTCTAACCTCATGAAGCAAGACAAGAGCTTTTCTAAACGCCTCATCATCTACTTCCTTCCTCATCGCAACAGCCTTAAAGATAACCACAACAGCCTCAACAACAACAGTCCCAAGCTCCCTTTCTCCATCTTGAACCTCAGGCAACAACTTAACATCCGAAACTCTAAGCTTCTCCAGGACCTTAAACCCTTGAATACCAACACTCTCCCAAAACCCCCAAGCGTCGAGACAGTAAACCATTCTCAACCGTTGAAGCTGAAGAGTGTGAGGCTTACAGTTCAACTGAGTGGAGAAAGACTCTAAGCAATCCAAGCAAAGCTCGTAAGCGTTGAAGAGGTGTCTGGCTGAATCGCGAGCTTCGTCGTTGGGATTGGCGAGGCGTTTGGGGAAAAGGGAGATTGATTTGTTGAGGAAAGGGAGGAATCGTTTTCCGAGGGAACGGAGTGTGACTGTTCGGTCTTGTTTACGGGATGTTGATTGGAGAGTTTTGATTGGTTTTAGGTGGTTGGAGATTGAGGTGAAGAGATCGCCGGCGGTGTGAGGGGAGGAGGAGGAGGAGGATTCGATTAGAGAGAGTAGACGTACGTCATCGGAAGACGTCATTCTTTTGGTTTCGAATTTTGTGGTAAAGTTTCTCAATTCCCGCTAATTGAAGAAGGCTCTCATTTAGGTCTTCTTCACTCTCCACTCTGCTCTTCTCTTCTCTCTTTGTAATTTTTATACTTTTGTCACTTGCAGAATTGCAGAGGAAAATTTACAATTAATTATTCTGTGGAAAAATGGAATTAGAAGTAAACCGTTTGGTGTTTTTTTCGTTTATATTTTTTTATAAAATTTAGAACCCTAAACGGCTAAACCCCCTTTCCCCCCTTCTAGATGCTCTCTCTCTCTCGCTCTCTTCGAATCGAAACTCAGCTTCTTGTACAAGCTTGTTTTCTTTTGGTTTGGGCTGGGCTTTTATATGATGTTAAAAGCCCATTCTAGTGGTTGGGATTCTATTGAACCGGGTTTGTCACGGACTAATTAGTTGACTTCTTTTTCTATATAAAATATACGACTAAAATACTTGTATAGTGATCATAGACTTTGGCCCAAAAAGTAAAATAAGTGATCATCATAGACTAATTTAATTGAACTATTGAAGCAGGTATGTCACGGACTAGTTAATTGACTTCTTTTATTTGCTAACTCTCCCATTAAATAATTTGAGTTACACAAAGAAGCTAAGTATCGACGCTCTTCAGGAGTCAAAACCGACGAATTCCGAATCAAGAAAGCATTAGTCCAAAATATGAAGAAAAGAACCCCCAAGCAATGAAAGACTAACATGATATCCAAATACAAAGACAACCAACAAAATCCATAACGAATGAAAGAGACTAGGAGCACGAAAAGGGTTCGACTAGGAGCTAAAAAAACGAGGACAAACAATCATATGATTTATTTATATTGCTAACAAAATTTTGAATTGTTAACTTTTTTTTGTTTTGTTTTTAAGTTAAAAATAAAGAAACTAACCAGTCTGCATAATTTGTAAGTACAGTACATCTAGTAGGGACCGCATAATTATTTTACTCAGCTAGGTTATCCCATAGTTAGCTAAGTTTAGTATGACTGCAATCAAGACTTAAGATATTGTCCCATTTATTGAAGCAATCAACTAATATATACGTGCGTATGATTTCGGTTTTTCTCAAACCAAACCGAAACCAAGTTGGAATATTTACCAGACCACTAAACCAATCCAAAGAAAATTGAATGCCTAATCGAATTAACCACAATTTAACCTAACTGAACCAAACCAAATCCAAATCCGAAATGTTCAACCAAATGTTGGAATTGAACAATTCGGATTTAGAGATAAGAAGGCTCTCCCAAACAACGCAGGTCATTTCTTCTTCTCAAGAGCTTTCTTCCTCCACTTCTCTTTCTCGACGAAATCTGCATCTAAGAACCTCGAGACAAATCCCCAAACCCTAAAAACATCATCAAAATTAGTCATAAACCCTAACCTAACAGTCACCACTGACACTCTCAAACTCAGGTTCTGCTTGTCATCGAAACTTCTTTTCTTGTTCCCGACGCTACTAATCTTCTGCAAATACGCGCATCGCAAACTGATCTTCTCCCTCTCCGCGAGCCTCTCCACCACCAAAGGATCCACTTTCTCTCCTTGCCAGTCGAAAACGTTGAAAGAAACCGACGGTCCTCGGTTCGGTCTCGTCTTGGGACCACAGATTTTCACCAAATGCATCTCTGGTTGATGAGAGCCTGGGTGCTTCAGACTCGTCAAGGCTCGAACTAACCATAAAGTCAAAGATCTTAACCTTCGACTTATCAGTACCAACCCCAGAGAATCTGCGTGATCTAAACCTCGAAACTCAATTATTGCATTATCCTCTTCTTCTTCTTCGTCTTCTATTTCAACTATATCAGTGGCTGAAGTAGACCCCATGTGGTCCTCGTGGTCCAGAAAACCTCTTTCAAGGGTAATTACGTAATTTTCAGGTATCCAAGATGGCTCTGCTTTTACGACCGTGAGATTCGCCGGATTCGTGATTCGCTCTGCTTCTTCTGACAAAGCGTGAGAGCTAGATTTCTTCACGAACAAGCAACCGAAACCAGTAGGATCATCTTTCCCTAAAACCTCTGTAAAAGAACATATTAGGAAATCTGGTTGGAAAAGAGAAAGACCTAAAGTCTCCATGTCTTTGGAACTTAAAGCAGAGGTGTCGAGCAACACGTGCCATTCGTTTTCGTGAGCTAAACTCATCCACGAGTAAGAATACGAAGCTCCCGTGACCAGAGATTGTAGTGGAAACACAAAGAGTCCTCTTTTGTCTTCTTTACCTCTTTTTCTCTTACTCCTCAAGATTTTCCTCTTCAGTTTCTCCGAGACAATCTCAGTGCTAGGCCACGAAAACTCGGCTGATTTGGGCTTTATACCCTTTTTCTCTGAGATTTTGATCATTTCCTCCACTGCTTCGTCTTCGTAGTTGTAGACTGTGAGAAGATTTGGATTTGTTTTGAAACAGTAGAGTTCTGCTAGAAGCTTGAAAGCAGAGGAACGGTCTTGAGTTAGAACCATATGATACTCAGATTCTTCAAGATTCATAAAACTCATGATTCTTTTCCTCATCCTCGACTGAAACCGAGATTCTTCGTTGGCGAATGATAATAGTTCTTTACCAGCGTTCATTGGCGTGGGACACAAGGTAAAGAGAGAGTGATTCAAGTCGGATTCCGATCCCGAGAGTTGTCGGAATTGTGAGTAAGAGAACAAGGGCTGTTGTTGACCGGTGTGGTTTAACAACACGTGGCTAGACGAGCACGAGAGGTTTTTGTACTCTGTAGAACGGAGATGATCGGCTTCATTCGTCTGCAAGTAATCTGGAAAAGCTGTGATGAGATCGTAGAAAGATGTACGTAGAGGAGGGAGAGATTCTTGGCTCGTGAATTTGATGTCTCTTGTTAGAAACGAAGCTCCTTGTGTGATTACTGAGAACTCGAACTCTTCTTCTTCTTGTTTCTGAGTCACGGATTGAGATGAGAATGGTGATGAACAGCAGCCATTGAAGCAAGCTTCTGAAGCTTCTTGTATGAAGTGTGAATTCATCTATTCTTCTCTCTCTCTCTCTCTCTCCTCTTTCAATCTCTTGTTCCTTCCTCTGCCCTTTTTGTCTGGAGAAAAAAAAGAGGTGTGCGACTTGTTGTGTGTTTGTTGAAGTCAATGAGATTATTAAAAAAAAAAAAAAAACTTAGGTCTTTATAAAAAATGTCGTAATCTAAATGCTTGGGTCAATAAAAAAGAAAAGTTGTTGTCATTTGGAGGAAAGAGAACTCATACCTAAATTGTGCTTCTCTTCAACCTCCGAACAAATTTCAAGACTTCAATTTTGGTTGATCAATAATAGCAGTCAATTGTTTTTAAAATAACAATTTAATGTATAGAAAGGCTCTGCTAGGTACACACATTATGCCCACATATTGTATGGTTGAATGGAGTTGACTTCTCCATGGCTTTATATCACGGGTTATAATAGTATTCCGGATTTTGATTAACAGCGGCAATGAGAATTGTATAATATGTTAGACCATCTCCAATGGGAGACTAGTTTGATAGTTCTTTATTTTAATAGATTTTAATAGTTTTTTTATGTTTTAAAATGTGAGAAATATTATGAGATAATCCAAAAAGAAAGAAAAGAAAATACAAACAGTTGCCGAGAATAAAAAAAAACTAGCAAGAGACTAGTCGTTTCTGAATATAAAAAGATAGCCAGATGTTTATTGACCAGTGACCACTAAATTATATCCCGGAAATGGGGTCCATTAGAAAATAATAAAACAATTCCGTAGCCTAATTTTGTCACTCTCTTTCTTGTCCTAGATTCGACTTCCTTTGCAATGATTTAGTAACATAATCGCCCGATCAGGAGTGGCTAAATTATTGGATAATTGGTCGTGATATCCGAATGACCGAATTATAGTTTCGGTTTACCCACATCAGTGTTTCAGTGAATATCGAAATTAAGAGCAAGTGGGTTCACGCTTTGTCCTAAGACAACTACCATTAGATTGCTGAAATAGGTGTTCTTGCCACACGTGTTTGTGATAATGTTTGACTAATACGAATTTTAGTTACAACATGTTGTCACGTTTTATGCTTTTTTTACCATATACAATACATATAGATATGTATAAACTTATAACGGAAAACTCAATTTATTTGGATTAGGCTTAATTCTATTAAATCATTTACTTTGACCACAATTCGTAGTCTAATAATTTGTATCAGTGATGACATTGCATTACTATTCAAATTTAAGTACGTGTAATGTATGGTGTTGACAAAAAAATGTTTGAAGTTTTGTTAAATAGTAATCTACCTCAGTGCTGAAATTTTTTTATTTTTAAAAGATAGTAAAAACCTTTTAAATGGACCGAGAAAGTGGATGGCGCTTTCATGCACGTAAGAAAGTAGGAAAGAACCTCGAGGGCGACGCGGTTTGGACTTGGTCAATCTCTCGTGTTTACATTACGCTTTACTCAGTAATGTCATGATACTTATCACTATCAAACATATATCTAATATATCATATATGCATGTTTGTGCATTTATACATATTTTACGTGTCCATATATATATCATCCACTCCTGACTCCACTAGCATGGGTGTGTCGATGTTGGGTGGTACAATAAACTTTATTATTGTCTCTCTTTCTATAGATTTCGTTTTACATAGTGTTTGATTAAACTGTTGGAAGAATATTATCGTAAATGTTACGATAGTTACCATATCATCGCATCGATCTCGTATATCCAAATTCATGCTCGTATAATAAATCAGTTAGTTATCAAACTCTCAATTTACCAGAAAAACTCTCAATTTACTATACGGTTCCGCAAATTACGTAGAGAAGTAAGCATCTAGCTAGTAATTAACATGACTCCACTTAACAAATTAAACAAAGTCTTTATATCCTCATCATAAAATAAATGTATATTAAAAAAATAACATAGGAATAGCTAGGAATCTCTGGATAGATGGAATTAAACGTTTATATATATGTTCAACTAAAATACAGAAATATTATAGTTTTTTTTCAAAATTATACCTTATTTTCTTAAGAGATAAGTATATCCATCATTGTTGTGTTTGCATATATGTATGGAGAGTCTGAACTCTGAATCACGAGACAAAATCATGTGGAGAATATAAAGTACTATATCTTTTTAGTACAATATAACAATAACAAAAAGTGAAAAATAATACAAGGAACAATTGCTAGTGGCGACTTTTATTTTCAACGAACCAAATCACAAGTTAAAAATGATTTTACAATATTTTTTGGCACTATTATAACCCTTTTGGCATCCACTATGATCACAAGGAACTAAACAGAAAACAACAAGAAAATGTAATTAGTTGACACAAGAACAGCAGTTAGAAAAAGAAAAGACAAGAAAAAGTACAAAACGAAGAAGTTTCTGAAAAACCGGATTTTACATTCGGAATGTGATTTCTTTGATTATAAAGAGACAAAATATCAAAATAACTGATGTTATGAAATATCAAAGACAATTTCTAGATTGGTTATGACCAATTTAAAGACGTGGAGGTAAGTACGAGCTTTGAGGTCCATAATGCACTAGCGTCCTGTCACGTGACCAATTGTTCATATATTTGCCTAAAACGCAGGCAAATGGTCTTTTATGATGCGTCTCATTAACGTTTAAGTCAAAGTATCATATGTATTTCATAATTGACATCTACCTTTTGGCTCCAATTTTCTTTGTAATGCTTATTGCCTGATAATGATAGCTCAATGTATACGGGACAAACAAAATTCTTAAATAATCCAGTTTCAATTTGTTCACAATTCGGCTTAATTAGACTTTATCTGTGCCAAAAAATGTTATTCAGCTTTTAATTGTATCATTCAATTTACTCTTTTTTTTAATCTACTCATTGACTTCATAATAACCCGTACATAACAAAAGAATTGCATGACGTAACATAAAAAGTTATATATTTACGTGGGAGATAAACGGTGGAAACCACAAGTAAATATTAGCCGGTTAAAACTCCCCGGACTATAGAGGTACCTAATGTAACGATTTGTTTCCTACGGGGAAAAATTTATAAAAAGAGTACTAATACAAGGAGTTATAAGTAAAACAAGTAGCTACGATGGACAGAACACAAATGACTAGAGATGGAAGCAAAGTAATATTCAAAAGCATATCCCGTCCTAAGTAACCGGCGACGGTAATCGTAACGTCAGCAATCACACGTGCTATCGTGCCTGCCTCCGTCGAAAGCAAACCTCCGTTATAAGTCCCTCTCGATAGCCTCGACGACATAACCCTCGAGAGCAGCGATAAATTAACACCTGAAAAATCAAGAAAAGTTTCAAACTATTGAGCTAAAATAAAAGTTTTTGGCCTTTGTTTTGAGTATTATCAATCTTTTTTTACCTTCAAGAACTTCTGCAGAAACAAACATGATGAGTCCGGAGCAAACGTATTGTGGCACAGTGTACGGAACAAGGACATTGAAGCTGAAAAGTATTCCGACACAGACCATAATCTCCGACACCAACAGAATTTGCCTGTGAACAAAAAATGAATTGTGAATTTAGGGAACCTTGTAGTAGAAGAAACCAGCAAAACAGAATATGAGTGTGAGAAATTACTTACCGGTCTTCGAACATATTGCTGATATAGCTTCCAATGACGATGTTTACAGGAAGAACCGTGAGACCGAGACAAGCTAAGAAGATCGCCACCGAGCTCGTGGACCAACCGAAGTAGTAAGTGGTGATGACACTAGATTCAGAGAGAAGAATCTCCATTGCATACTTAAGCATGAAGTATATCAATAGTTGAACCTGAAAAATGGAAAACCAAATCAATATGATCATCAATATTAATTGCAGTGTTACATTTTCAGTTTCTCAGAAGCTAAGTTTAGCGTTTCATTTTACCTTTACTGAAGGTGTAAGTAACCTATAAGCAGCTCCAATGGAGTTTACAGGTGTACGAGAATCCTCATAAGCTTCTTCGCTTCGATCTTCATCTTCATCATGTTCTTCTATTTCTTCTGATGCAATCAGCAATGGCTGTTTAATGCCTTTCTCTAGATTCACATCTTGTACAGCTCCTATCATTCACACCAAACAAAAAACAATCAGATTTTGATAAATTCTATTGGTGTACGAAAGAGAGAGAGATTTAGGACTTAATTAGACAGACCAGAGTTCTTAGAATCCTTTGAAGTATTATGACTCTTCTCAGGCTCAAGTGCAGGCTCCCGGAACGAAATAGCTAACCAGACTAAGTACATAAGCCAAGCAATGGCCATAACCCAACCTGGTAATGTATCTTGGTTAAACGTAAGCTTATAGATCTTGAATCTGGTTTGCAATAGACCAGCAAGCGCAGGACCACACGCCATTCCTAAAGCACTTGCACTAACAAAGCCTGCTGAAGCCTGCATCCTGATCTTTAACGGTACACAGTCACTTATATATCTCCGGTTCACTGCTCTTGCTGATCCCAATCTGAAAGATCCAACACGGTAAGAATCAAACGTGAACGATTGTAAGGAGATTGGTTATATCTACAAGTCTTGAACAGATTACTTACCCACAGAAAAGCCGGCCAATCAAGAGAACCGCTATTGAATTGAAGTCAAAAGCTAAAGCATATAACAAGTTCCCAATGAAGAGGACAATGCTACTGAATATGAGCGGTTTGAAGTAAGATTTATTGGACCAAGCGCTGAAGTAAACCGAAGAGAATAGCTGAGCCACAGCCATAGCACCAATCACGACACCACACACAGTCGCTGCTGCTCCAAGGCTCATGGAATAGTCATCTGCTGTAGGAACAATGATATACGTATTGACCATATAGAGGAATGTGTTGACCAGATTCAACAAGAGAGACATGAAGTGATATCTCCTATCTTCTTCAACCGCTTCTTCCTCGTCTTGCGGACTCGGTAACTCTTCTTGCATGATAAACGCATGCTGAGCCATGAAGTTCAAGAAGTTTGTTGAATGTGTTAGCCTATCCACTGCTGCTCTAATCGAGTCCACTACAGGATCCTGAAGAGGAAGAACAGGCTGATCATAAATAGATAAGTAGCTTCCTTGATTGTTTTGAAGCTCATGAAGGTTGCGAGATACAGCTCCAACAACAGCTCCAAGACCCTATAAAACCAACATATTGATCAACGCTAAGCTTTGGAAACAGAGAGATAAATAGTTACTATAAGGCTGCACTTGTTCACTTACAACATGTCTAAAGACTTGCTGAAGTTCAGAGTAAGGATGGTTAGCACGAGTCTTGACATAATAGTTTGTGAATCTATAACCAAACCGTTTATCGAACTTCTTCAGTATCTTACGGACACCAATAGCATTCATCTCGACGAAGAACAGGAGCTTGAGAAGATCTTGCCCAACAGCTCTATAATCCTCCTTTAGATTAGCTACATGACATATGTCAGGCTCCTCTCGGAGAGCATCGTGTGACTCCCTTAGTGTCTGTAGCCTACTTGCAAGCAACCCTTGTTGCTCCAACATGAACAGAGCGATTTTCTCAATCTAATTATGCAATCACATTCGAATTTTAGCTTTGTTTGAAAATTTCAACACTTCAAGATTGAAACAAAGAGAAAGATGTGTTGAAGGAAATGACACCTGATTATCAAGCATCTTAGAGAAATCTTTAAGAACATGGCGTCGCTCTAGATTCCCTCCTTCTAACTGGCGACCGTACTGATTCACTTTCTTCTTCATCAATTTGTAGTTGATGTAATACCTACAAGGGATCATGAGTCACATTAGGACAAACTTTCACGAGTTTTCTAGAAGTATATATCGAATAAAAAACTCACCGTTGCCATTCTTGAATACTCCGTTCCTTGAGCTTTTTCCCGAAGGCGACCATCTTCTACAATGTAAGTAAGAATCAGAGATAAATCATGTGTGGAGTAAGCTTTAACTTAAAAGAATGATCACATAACACAAAACTTGTTGTAAAGAGTATTTGCTAGAGTAAGTCTCCTCCTTTTCTATATCAATGAAGTTGCAATAACAACTATGAGGTAACACTAAACTTGTGTCACTGAGACATGTTGCTACAAGTAAACAAGAATCGAGCTTTGATTGATATGTGTGTGTATACAGAGTCATATGTATGAATCATGATTGTTAACGTGTTGATTTGGCCAAACTAGAATCTATGTTTCTTTTGCTTAAAGAGTCATTTTCACTCGGTGAAAGAAATGAGAAATAACAACGCAAAAAAAAAAAAATATATATATATATATATATATATACTAAAACTGAATAGAAAATTCAAACATTCTGTCAAAATGTATGAACCTCTTGTCGCCGCCGTGTTGTTCTCCTAGTTCTTGGTTAAGTCAGATCCTAGAAAAAAAACCAAACTTGTGAACGGAAGTATTATAAGAAAAAGGCTATGAAAACGGCGGGAAATTGGCAGAAAATCAAATAAGGTATGCTCTACTAGATATCAACAATAATTCATCATTTTTTTTTGCTTCAGAGGGAAAAAGAAAAGAGTGAGATCATCGCTCTCGGAATCATCAAAGAGAAGAGAGAAAAACTTTGGTAATTTCTGAAAACAGAGAAGGATACAGTGATGTTACCTCGAAAGTTGAAACACAAGAAACCGAGAGAGAGAGAGAGAGAAACCTCAGACTTTTTCTCTGTGGCAGCAAAATAGTAATTTATTTTTTGCTTTCTTAAACCCTACTTATTATATTTGCTACGATTCGGTGAGTGAGAAAAGAAACAAAAAAACAAATGTAAGAAGAAACCAAAAAGGAAAATACAGAGACTAGAGAGTGGTGGCTCTGAAGTTCTGTGGAAGGAGTCACGTTGAATAGTTTTTATACTGCTTTTTAAGTAAGCAAGACGGAAAAAAGGGATCAGGCGTTGCACCATCATCACTTTTCGTTCTTGGCTCCATCCTCATTTGTCGGACCCACGACCTTAACTTCTTTTCTTTTTTGTTGTCAATTTCTTTTTGTTTGTGGGATAATGAATTATCTTGGTAACAGCAATTTGCAAAAGTATTTTTATCACGGCAAAATATATTGGCTAATGTGGCTATGGCATGAAATCAAGAGGTAGATACTTTTGGTTTCATCATATGCGGTGAATGTAATGCGTTTTGCGAAAATATCAATCACTAGCCACTATTATATTTGTTGTCGTTACGTTGCCAAGAATTAATGAACAACCTTAAACGTATATCATCAAAACCCATGACACAAGTTTTTCTTGAATTCTGCAGAAAACCAATATTGGTTGATATTTTCGTATAATTAAAATGAAGTTTAGAAATGTTTTATTCGCTAAAAGATATGCATATTGAAGTTTTTGGTTCAATTTGTTCTTTTTTCCTTCTTTAAAGCATTATACCAGTATAAATTTATTATGGCCAACAACATAAACGATATATTGATGAATGAGACCGTGAAGTTTGTCGAATGTCGTCATTGTTAAAGGTATCTTCTCTATGCACATTTTCCAAAAAAAATAATGATACAAACATGTAACATCCAAGGTAGATTTAAGAGAGAAATTGATAGATAACCAAAAAAATCAAAATGAAGAGGGGAATAATTAGTTTTTTAATTATAGTTTTTCTTAGGTTATCACACCTAATTTCACATACATTTAAAGGCATACAAAATAATAATACATAAAGGCATACAAAATAATGATACAAACATGTGATATATATCAATCTGTAAGACTCGGTATAATTACAAGATTTTATTTAGTAATCTAATGCCGTTAGTGAGAAGTGGCAATTCTTAAAAACTACAACACAATTTTTAATAAGTTCGAAAGATAGGATCTAATGTAGTCACCCCTATCTTATTAAAAGATAGAAAGCGTAATATTCCCTATAAATATCATATAGCAAGTTGATTACTAATGATGATGTAGAAAACCCCAAAAATCAAGTTCCCATGTGCATGCAATAAGAGGCTATATGTGATCCACATACAGACAACAAACAAATTTTGTTGTCCATATAAAATTCAAGAAAAAATAAAAATGCAAAACTAAATATACTAAAAGGAGGCGATATGTGGTGAGTGGCATTAATGTGCACAGCCTGAAAGACATCTGTATTTTGATTTACATTTTCTCTATAATTCACATGTATCGAATATATATATTTTTTTTACGCAACAAAAGAAAATGTGAATACAGACGCCTTACTTGTCTATTTTCATACAATACAACAGGTCCTCATAGTTACTGATCACAAAGCACTAAATGAATCTTATATAATAAATTAATATTTTATTTCAAAGGAAATTTAAAGATATTAGTCCTTCAAAATTTTTACATTTTTTGTTACTCTTTTCTTTCTATATTATTGTCATTAATTTAATAATTTTAATTAATGTTAATTGTACATTCTACAATTTAATATATATCTATCTTTTGTGTTTTTATTTTATATGTTATACTTATTTAATATTCTCAGAGTTTTCTAATATTTGATTATTCAAATTCAGATGAAATATATTTATTTTTCATATTAATTTAAATTTTTGACAATAAATAAATTCTAAATTTAATATTAAGAAATATAAATGAAAATGTTATTTTTAGTAATTAAATTTTAATTCAATTAAAAAAGAAAAATAAAAAATTATAAAATATTTTTAAAATATTAGAATTATAACTTATAAGCCATGAGAAGTTAATATGTCTTCTAAAAAGTTAACATTTTTTGTAATTTTTTTTTCTATTTTATTATTTTTAATTTAATGACTTATTTTAAATTTAATATTTACAGTTTATTTTTTTTTATGTTTTGAATATAACTAGTAGTTTTAGAATTGTTTTTTAATCAATCGATTATTTAAATTTCAGATGCAACATTTCATTTTTATTCATAAATAAATTTAAAGATTAATATTAAGAATTAAAAAGGAAAATGTTATTTTTATAACTGAATTTAAATTTATTTTGCTTCAATGAAAAGTCTAGGAAATCATTTAGGTTAGGACATGCGTAGTTTTCTAGTCTTTCTGAGAGACATGTGTAAACTCAGAATGGCATGATATTTGCATCATTACATGCGTCATTTGCATACTCAATCAGATGGACCTGCTCATGTCCAATATCTCCTTGTTACTGGTCTTTAAGATTGTCTATTAAAACGGTTTATATTGGTGGAAACCGAGACAGATCTTGCGTATGTGTAGATATATAGTAGCCTTTTTCTCCTGTTTGATGCTCACCTGCACACACATAAGGTCTTTAAACTCATTCCTTATTGGTTTAAGTTTAAGCTAGGTCACATCTTACGATGTGATTCATTTTTTCTGGCCACCTAGGAACTTTCTTTGGCAAAGTGTGGAGTGCCTTTTATGTACGTAACATAGCAGTCATATGTCAATGTTGCTAATAACTGCAATTATGTTTATCCCCTCAAAAATATATCGGAAGGAATGGCTGGTAACTTGAATTCATTGTTGCGCACCTGACAGCTGGATTGATTCTTATGTTGCTGTTGGAACTCGCATAGAAATCTGTATTCAGCAACTCCTTGCGACCTCTGGTCAGTTCCTTTTCCTTATTCTGTTCTTTGGCTTGAACCCATCTTTTATCATCTGTGATCAAATTTTAGATGGATTCTAAAATTTTCAAAGTCTCGGTTATACAGGTTATATCAAACATAGTATCAGTGGTATAAATCATTAGAAAATGAACCTATGTATTTGTTTAAGTTCATCGTGAAAGATCAATAAAGGAGGAATTAGATTTGGTAGAATTCCGCAAGCGGTGTCTATCAAAACCTGGAAGTCTTCACTCTCGGAGTAGATAAGGTGAGAAAATATCTCTTCTCACGACTTTGAGATTGATGGAAGTAGCTTTTGCTTTTCTTGTTCTTAAGTTTATGATGTTCTTTTCCTGTTTTGTAATGACAAGATTTTTCTATATATCTCAGTGTGTTAGTTTTGTCTGAAAAGCAAAGATAACATATCTGTTTATTTTTGTACTTATGTTGAGTAGGTCCTGAACAAAATGCATGCGCGAGAGAATGGACACAGGACACCGTATGATGATGACAAGACAGCCAACTTAAGGAAAATCTTAAAATGGAGGCATGTGCCTCCTAATTCTGTATCTTCACTCTGAATTTGACCATGAGTTGTTGTTTTGTCAATTGTATCTCTAATGCTGTCGCAGGTTTACGAGTGAGATTGCCTTATTGCTTATGGAACCAACATGTTGATCTATGATGAGCTTTGTAGTGATCCTTTTGAAATTCAGGTAATAGATCACAATGCACTGTTTTGATAAGTGGCAAACTCTGTGAAATCATTCCAACAGCTTGTGTCATTTCAACATTATATGAAAGATATCATAAAATATCAAAAGGATTGAAACCATGTTTGTAACATATAGATTTTGTCATTTGAGTCATGAAATTTTTTTTCTGTCTTTATTTTTTCACATTATATAGGTTATTCGTAGATTGACAACGAAACATATTTTATCTAAGACTAACAGTTCAACAAAACATTTCATTTCCAGCAAAAAAAAAAAAAACTCTATTTGTTTTTTCTCTTTATTATATTTAATTCATCCAATATTATTCTATATAAATCCTGATATAAAATATGTATAGATAGATATATGGCACAGATTAAACCAATGATTTTCTCTGTTCTTCATCTTCTCTATCACCCTCACCTCCATCGTTCCTAACCGCTGGTCTCGCAAGAATCTTGCTCGGAGGTTTACTATCCATCGGAACCATCTTCAATACAATCCCCATTGCTATCAGCAGCAATCCCGATCCGTGCTGCTCTGTTAATGGCTTTGTAAATATCAAATATGATAACAACAATGTAACCCCTTTCCTAGCCGTTGTTATCTACACAAAAACGTTTTCAAACAGTAACTTGATTTTAGAACGCATATTCAATTAATAATGCGAAGTAAGAATTTGTTTGACAAGATTATAGATTTTACCAAGGCGGTTGTAGCGGCTCCAAAGAGTGCAATGAGCGATAGTACAGAGACCTGACCGATGAATGTGGCCATGGCTTCGAATACAAGCACTCCGTACACATACGGATGCTGCAAAACAATTTAACAAATAAGAGTTAGTTTTTAAATACATCAACTAACGAATCATTAAACCGTTATTATTAAAATATTACACGTTGGTACTTTACTTATGTAATCAATCAATGAATTTGATTTCATTATTATTATTATAAAAAGACAAATTGGCTTTTAAAAGTTGGCAGATTTAGGCACGTCGGTCAATGATTTCATCTCGACGGTACCAAGAATCCGACAAATTTTGACTTTTTTTCATTAAAGGTCTAAACCGAAGAAGTTGACTCCACCATGAACCGAGTCAAACCTAAACCAAGAACTTTAAAAATCCAATACAAAGTCCACTCTTTGTCACTTTTCCTTCAAACGGACGTTGTCACACAAACGGTGTGTAAACCAAAAAAACAATTTGGTTTGGTTAGTTTTACCAAAACTAGAGGATTGAACTTACTTGTGAGCACGCAGTCCACGCACGGAATAGCTCACCGGTTAAGACCATGGGAACGAACAAGAACGGTAATCCGACAACCGTTGAGCAGAAAAGCATCTCCATCTGCCACATTTTATACATTACAAGAACCTCAGACGTGAGACAAAACAGAACAGTAAAAGAAAACCGGAAATAACCGGGTTCTGTTTTTTTTTTGGGGTGTAATTTCTTGCCTGAGTTGTCTCGGGATTCATTGTGAAAATCGCTTCTTGAAGATTACCCAAGAAAGCATCCATGATCAATGCACCAGAGATCATCATAATCCCAATCATGCTGAAATTCGGAGACATTTGTGCGTCTGCTAATGTGAATAAAATCAAACCAAGAACCAGCAAGAACGCTGAAATGTATTCGTGAACCGGGTATTTTCTCCTCAAACCGGGTATGAACGCTCCCATTATCATCACAGGCAACACCTAAAGCCGTCATTTCGTTCAGCTTTCTAAACACTTCAGCTACTTTAAACTCAATGAGACTGTAAGGACTGGGTGTTGTGTGGATGTACCTTGGTGGATTTGAACATGATTTGAGCTGGATAGTTGAGATAAGCCAAAGATCCTTTTGTTAGTCCATGTGATCCCATGAGAACAGCAGAGAGTTTGACATAAGTTCTCATCGGATTCACAATATGCTTTGTGGTGAAGCCTTGAAGGTAGATGAGGAACAAGTAGACAAATCCTTGTATAAACGTGAAGTACCAACCAAAGCTACATTACAGAGAACAAAAGCCATTGTTTATTTCTTGTTTTATTTATAATCTAAAACTAAGGAGGAAATGAAGTTGACTTTACCTAAATTGGAGGCGATTATAAACATATTCCTGTAAAATCAAAAGGGCACGCAAATATCAAAATCAAGTCAATAATCATATATGAGTTATTTAAATCACAATTGTAGATCCAAAAAATTCTCTAGAGTCTGTTATTTTTTTCAACAAGATCACAACTGTTATTTTTTTTTTTTTTTGTGATCTCACAAGATCCACATTTTAGATAATTATATAATTTTGATTTTGAAAAGTGTAGAAAAATCAAAAAGTTTGTGTGTGCGCGTGTGTTTGGAGAAAGTTTAGTTTGTCATGCAATTTTCTTCTTCCTCTGTTTTTTTCTTTTGCTTGGAAACCAAACATTAAACACTTTTTTTAACATTAAAAACAAAGCATGCAAATTAATTTGAATGTAACATTATTAAAAATTTCCACCGAGAATCAGGAGCTAAATATGCGGAATTCACCAACAAAATGATATACGTTATCGATTATATTTCGGGATTCTACAAACCAAATTCAAACTGAAAAGTAAAAAAAAATTAAGAAAAAGAGAAAGAGGAGTAGTAAATTAATAAAAGAACCTCGCAAACTCCGTTAACGAGGTATCCAAAGAAGAAACCAGAAGTGCAGATGAGAAACTGTTGCCAAGTTGGTCGATCAGACAAAGAGATTCCAAACAGCGATCTTGATTGTTCCTCTCCCTTCATTTTTTTTTATCTTCTTAGAAGAAAGAAAATCAAAGTTTTTGAGAGGAGAAAAAAAAAAGTCAAAAAGAAACCAAAATATAAGTAAATATCTCAAGAATTGATCAAACGCATGTAAAGTGACCCATAACGGTATCACTCCTCGAAATATAACCCAAAACCCAAAAAAGGGTAATCACAGAAACAACACCAAACCAAATTCTTCTCTAATTCACTCCTTAAAGTCTCTCTCAAAAACTTAAAGAAGAGAGAGAGAGATGGTATTGGGAAAGAAAGAAGAGAGAAGAAGCCTTTAAAACCGAAGGAGAAAACACATGAAGAAGAAGAGGCGGGTCAAGACTTAGGACTCGTCGCGTGATTCGCCACTCTGTGACACGTTTTTTTCTCTATAAGCCGTTCTTCTTCTTTTTTACGTTTATATAATCTCTTTTTATCTTCCGATAAAAATCTCAACTTTTCTAATAAAACCCTCATACTTATCTTTATATTTATATTTATCTTTAAAGTCTTTTTAACTTCACAGCACGACAAAAATTTATTGACTTCTTGTGGTATCCGCGTGGCACCTCTTTTTTATTCCATGATCTCATGTATGCCAATTAAGACAGTATCCCATCACCGGTTTGGTTCCATTCTATAGAAATAGAATTTACTTTTTAAGAGTATATTAAGAAAAAAGAAATTGGGTTTTTGAATGACAGTTATTCTTGTATCTGTGTGTATAAAAATCGTATTTGTATGATTTAATGGAATTTAATATTTTCTAGTGAGAAAATGGTAATATTAAATGCTACGAGTATATTAAAATATCTAAATTTTTCTACAGTGACCAATTAACATTCAAAAAAATAATATAGATATGCTGATTTAGAGATAAAGATAACATATCGAACTAGATCTTTCTAGCTAGTCCTCGAAGATTAAAATTGTTTTTTTTTTGTAACGGATTATTTCGAATCTTGAAAGACTTGAATCCGTTTTTAGAATAATAGTAACTTTTTCTGTTAAAGAGAAAGAAATAGAGTGGCACTTTTTACAATAACCTTAACTAGAATCATGCATATGATGTCATCGAATCTTTGTATAAAGTAAATAAACAGTGTGGCTTCGAATTACGCTTCAGAAAAGTAAAAAAGGAGGATTCGAAGATAATATAACTCGTGGACGCTTTTCGTATTTGATTAAGAAAGTTATTATCTCGAGAGATAAATAACTATGAATGCTGCTTAGTCAACTTTTCGGTTTAAGATAAATGCGTCATTTTCTCAATAGACGCCATTACAGCCTGTCTTTTATAATTAATGTTACCATTTTTTCGTGATTGTATGCAATTTCTTTCGGAAGAATTCTTAAATGCATTTAGCCTGATTGTAGACTTGTAGTAGCTCCTAAATCAGATTAGTAGCATAAATTGAGACACGTTTAACCTTCTTCCTTCTTATCAATTTTTTTTCTCCCCTCACCTTCTATATCAAGCAATTCATCTCACACACATGTTGACCAACATAGTTATGAAAGTTTTTGGGGAAACTTTTGATAAGCTGTTGAAACTAATGAAATCAAATACTATCGAATATCGACAAAATTGGAGGAACTAAACAAATTGAGTCAACATAAAATATAGGGAACAAAATAATGGCAAATTTTCGTGAAGTGGATTTTTTTGGAATAATTAGATGGCGGCCAATACGGAACAATCGATATGTTACGTGCCAAATAAAACTGAATATTACAATAACAACAACAAAATGCATATCACAATTAGTATTTGACATTTGCTCTTATCAAAACTAACAAGCATATTTTTCTATATATAAAATGTAAAAAGACTACACGAAATCGTACAATATATATAAACCTATCAATTATTGTTTTTGTGGTTTATAATAACCGGAGACTTCGCGCGAGACTTTTAATCTTGGAAGCAACCGATCACTCACAATTCACAAATTAGCAAACGAATCAACGTGGGAAACAATCCATTGACGTACGGTCAAACAGTGTGGGCCCTACACGTGGGCTCAGCTTCGGCCATTTTGTACCGCGTACTGGAATATTACCAAATGAAAGACAGATACAATTACACTACTGTCTCCTTTTTTTTTTTTTTTTTTTTTTAAAACCGGGGGGGG